>CM033642.1:205321304-205498636 GCA_019512145.1 Engystomops pustulosus | reverse complement strand
TTTATGAATGCGGTTAAACAAGATTTAGAGGCATTACACCATGAGAGTGACACTAGATTATCACGCGCCAATCTCCGCGCGGACGAGATCTCCGCTCTTGACCGACCCGTCTGTCCGCTGCATCTCTTGTTCCCTCCTCTTTCAGTCTATATATCGTTCTTACAAACCTCTCAGCAACTAGAATGCCAGGCTGACGGGAGAGGGCTTAGCCAGGATGATAGCAGAGAAGCATCTGTAATTAGTAATGAAAAGGTTTGTTTTCAGCTATTGGAGCTATAGGAAAAAAACGTTATAAACTCTACAGTTCTGCTTAATCACAGATTCCCCTCTGATCTAATTGAGACGGATATCTGAGTGTGGGCAGAAGAGAATTTCTTCAAACTAAACTTATGTTTTATATATGTTTTATGTATTTAGGCTAGTAATATTTCCCAAAAGAATTGAATTGGTTACAACTGCTGAAATAAATTGTAATTATAAGTGACACTTTATTTGACCTATTTATCAGAGGAAAGAACACCTCATGTTCCATGTTTCCAGTGAGATGGACATCTTATGCTTTTCCATTTCACTGAGCAGACATGGCTTCATTCCTAAAAGTGAAAGATTTTCTGATGCATAGATAAGGTGTTAAAGGGTTGAACAATGAGGCAGCAAAGTCTATGAAGCGATAGCTCTCAGTACTAGGATGTATGTGTTATGTCATGTACCAGCTATCTTCACCCTTCTATGACATCTGTTCAGAAGGGCATCCCAACAAGATGTATTGATTAACTATTCATTGGATAGGTGATAAATATTAGATTGAGGGTAATCTAAATGCTATGAACCTCAATGATCTCTGAATGGTTTGGGGTGAAGAGGTGAGAAGGGGTGACCCTTTCTGTCAGTCAATGAGAATCTCTTTTTCCAACCCACTCCAATTTTCACTTCATATTATTTATTGCAGATTTATCAAGTGACTCAACATATGCTAGACAGATTATAAATCCCTAATTTAGGCCTAAAACCACTCTAGTCCCCTAGAAAAAACATAGGAGCTAGTTGCTATATTTAACAATAAAAAGCTGTATTTCCACTGCAGATATTGACACCTCATGTGCCACATTTATCGAGATGTCTAAGCTATTATAAGTCAGAAGTACAAAAAAAATCTGGAGAGCTCCTAAGACACTTTAAAAACACTTCAAGATCCTGCCTAATGATAAATCTGGCCGTAGGTTATTTATTATACATACAGCATATTCCATGTTTCATTATAGTTATCTCTTGGACTAGCTTATTATAAAACCATACTGTTCTTCACAATTTTAATAGAATGAGGATATAACACGGGAAGTATCTCTTTAAAATTTACAGTGGGTATGGAAAGTTCTCTTTGTTTCATTGCAGTCAATTGGTAAGATCAAAAAAGTTATTTTTTTGCTCATTAATATACACTCTGCATCCCATCTTGACAGAAAAAAATAGAAATGTAACAGAAATGTAGATATTTTTGCTAATTTATTAAACACGAAAAACTGAAATATCACATGGTCATAAGTATTAAGCCCCTTTGCTCAGTATTGAGTAGAAGCACCTTTTGAGCTGGGAATGATACAAGTTTTTCACACCTGGATTTGGGGAAGAGTTGTAGTCTTCCCAAACTTCTTCCATTTAATTATGGAGGCCACTGTGCTCCTAGGAACCGTGAGCGCTGCAGAAATTGTTTTGTAACCTAGACCAGATTTGTGCCTTATCACAATTCTGTGTCTGGGCTCCTTGGGCAGTTCCTTGGATCTCATAATTCTCATGTGCTTTCACATGCACTATGAGCTGTAAGGTCTTATATAGACAGGGGTGTGCCTTTCCTATACAAGTCCAATCAGTTTAATTAAACACAGCTAGAGGCCAATAAATAATTTGAACCATTTAAGGAGAATCAGAAGGAAATGGACAGCATGTGAGTTAAATATGAGTGTCACAGAAAAGGGTCTGAATACTTATGACCATGTGATATTTTCTTTTTTGTTTAATAAATTAGCAAAAATATCTAAATATCAGTTTATTTCAGCAGAGTGTACATTGATGAGAAAACAAATATTTTTTTTGATCTTACCAATAGGCTGCAATGAAATAAAGCGTGAATAATTTAAAGGGGCCTGAACACTTTGCATACCCTCTGTATATCTTATTCAGGTACCACATTGCCTTGTGTTTTTATTGTATGCATTGAAACACTACAATTGGCATGACAAGGAAGCACAGCAGATTCAAATCCCTTATGTGTGTTAGATTTCTCTTCATGTCAGGAAATCCCAGTACACTATTCACTATAAACTATAATAACTATTGCATGCATGCAAGCAAGCTTACCAAGACTGTGCAGACTCCCAAAACCAAAATACTACAAAGTAAAAAAAATAGTATTGATAAAATGTATTATGCCAAGACATGACACGGACTCGCAAATAACACTGCCAATGTCATTGAAACTACTATACTCTCAAAGAAAAAAGCAAGAGCCTTGATCTCTGTCTAGTTTTTACTGTTTGGATGAAGTCTACATCCACAAAGCAATGATTTGTGAATTTCTCACAAAGATGTTTAGACCAGCCTTCCTCAACTTATACCTGTAATAATTTTGGGATAGCGGGTCCTATGTTTGTGACCATTGATACATTTTCCTGATAGATCAATTGCACATCTTTGTCTAGGAGAAGGCATCAATTAGTCACCTTTTAGCATATTCAAAGGATCAGGCAACACATTGAGGATGTAATCACATACACCATTCTCACCACCCATCTATGTGCTCACGCCACCCGTTCCGTATTAACACTACATGGTCCGTTATTAATTAAATGGATTGGGCTCTTGCTGTAGTCTACTTTAAAACCAGAGTTGCTGATATTTATATAAAGTGAGGGGATATGCTGGTGCCAAATATACATAACTAAGGGCGTGGTGGTGTCAAATTTACAGATAAGGGGCTGCTGCTTCCAATATAATGAGTTAATGGAGCTCCTGGTGCCATTATATAACGAGTTAGGGGTGCTCATAGTGCCAATACATATAATTTGGTGTCTGCTGTATGTGGAAGTGTATATAAATTAATACAAGGTGTTATATATGACAGTCATTTTTTTAGGAGGATTAATACTAATTTGGGGTTGCTGAATAAAATAAAGGTGGTACGTTGGTAAATCAGGAGAGTTGAATTAAGCACTGATGACTGGTTCAATTCACTTAATTTATTAATTTATTTTACTTTTTGATCTGTCTTGATTATCCTCACTCTGCTGTCGCAGAACCAAAGGCCCACATCAATGTTGATGAAGGTACACTAGAAAAGTGGATCAACTAATCTGGTAAAAAACATTACTTAACAAGAAATTGTCAACTGATCCCATTGATGGTCAACGAGATCTTATAGCAATCCAATGTGTATGATACGAGTTGTCCACAGGATGCAGCCTATTCAGTTTTGTCCTCAAGTAAAAAAACTGCAGGGTTTAATAATTTTTTATTAAATATAGTTGGTGGCCACACAGACGATTTAAAAAAAAAATTATAAATCATCCAAAACTATAACTTAAAAATAGTTAAAAATATTTTATCCAACTCTCTTTCATTTTGGGATATTTTACATGTTACCTTGTTTTGTTCGTACGTTTTGTAAGAACTAGAGTAAGATCTGCAGTAAGCATGGCGCACTTTCTCCGAATAATTTTACTGTTCAAGCTGCTGAGATCCTCCTGAGTCTCAGCACTGACTTTCTGTAACGATATTTATTACCATGAATGTATGCAGCAGAGCAGCTCGACTTTACATCAATAAGGTAAACAATGTAAATAAAATATACCTACCCCCTACCTTATATTTAATCAATTGAAAGTTAGCTTTTCATTGAACTCCATGGGAAACTATTCAGGAATTATACAAATCATAAAAATATTGAATTCATAGTTATCCAAATGTAATAAGATGAAATGTTTTAGAGGATCGTGGGGCTGCATACAAAGGGCACATAAAAGCATGAAACTTAGCTATGCTAGGAATGCTTACAGGAAACACACGCTCGATACAATACTGTTCCACAAAGAAAACAGAGACATAATCGTTTCTATTGTTCGATATTCATAAATGTTTATTTTCTTGGTTTTTCTACAGCGCAGTTGATGTAGTAGATTCTCCTCTGCTGCTGTATCAATTATTGCCTTTGTAATTCTTTTATGTCTTAGAGATATAGCTGCTGACTTTTCACGTTTCTGTGGTTGATAATTTGAAGTTGTTTTTCTGACTACATTGATGCTTAGGACACCCCAAAAAAGTAAAGGGCCCCCTTTTTGGTGCCCAGACTCTAAACCCAAACAAAAAAGGGATTTCTTAAGCTCCATGTAATAACACCTGACTTCCACTTGCCCCACTGAAAAAAAAACAAAACAAAATTGGTTTTTCACATGCCCATATAAATCCATGAATGTTTTTCATTCATGTGTCGGGCGGGTGGCCACTAAGATTTTCAGGCCCTTGACCTTTGAGTGACTTTTGTGTCCCTCTTCTCTACCACAAGATTACCCTTCCACCTTATCTACTACTTACACATTGCATACACTAGGTGTGACTTATCATGGACCCTGGGCTGTAGAGAGATGATAGGTCTCCCAATAATTATGGCTCTTCCAAACGTTCTAGAATTTTTAATACCTAATCGACAGTATTTATCACTGCCTATACATAGCTGCCTCTAACACCTGGTCATCCTGCCCATATTTCATTATTATAGTATTAAAGTATTTATGTATTTAAAGGGGTATTCCAGGAATCAGCAAATTCATATACAAGTGGGCACTCAAATATAAAGCTAATGTGTAATTGTTTGTTTTTAAAATTTGCTCCCCTCGCAGAAATGCTGGTGACTAGACTGTAATGAAGAATTAAGCTACTGGCCCCTTACAGTCCGTTAATTTCTCCGCGCGGTTGTCGGTCAGAAAAGAAGATGGCGCTGCTCACATGTCCCACATCACATGTCCTTTACCTGCCTGGCGGGTCATTGTGATCACCACTATTTTGTGTTGTAGTCGGTTGGTTTCAGTACATCCAGTATGGCCCGTGTTGTGGTGATGGCATTTACCACATCATTACTATGGTAACAAGAGCAGAAAAATCTGTTACATCATCACTGTTAGCAGAGCATAAGTGGTAGGAGGAGTTGCTGAAACTAAAGGATCATAGGAACTTGTAGTTCCAGTGGCGGCCATCTTAGTGATAAACTCCACCTACTTTAGAGAGGCCATAAATTTAGTAATCATAAAATCATATTTTTTAGCTCCGTTTTGTGACTATGACATTGAGTATTGTTGTTCATTTTTATATCATCATGGGTTTTTTGTGTCGACGTTCATTATTCCCGGAATAAACCCCTTTAGTATTATGTTACCAGTTAGTATTACTTTAGATTGTATGTAGTGATCAAATGGCATATGGTTAAATTACCCGGTTGGGGCCTGAAAAAATACTAAGAAGAATTTCAAAATTGTTAAAGTGAAAAACAAATCTAAGAGTCCAAATGAAGTAATAAACATAATCACAGGACATCTGTAGCTTATATGAGGACACAAATGCAAGGCCACGTGCTAGACCTACTCTGACATGGGTGGTTTACCTACAATGTGGGCATGATTTCCCTCAAACTGCTACATCTTTTCAGAAATAGGCAAAGTCTGATTTAAACTTCAGTTTCATGCTTTTGAAGAGATGGCAGCAATACCGTGCTTTTCATTTGGAGTAGATTTACACGATCTAACACTAGCAGGTTAGGTTTGCAATGTTCCATGAGGTGTCCTCAGTGCGATATTAGACCACTCAGTTTAGTTATTCAGATACCGTATATTACGCTAGTAAGCTCGACCCGAGTATACGCCTAGACCCCTAACTTTACCAGCCACGGAAACTTGGGAAAACCTATTGACTCGAGTATGCCGAGGTGGTAGTATACAGCGCAGCGAGCTCCCATGACGTATACAGCCAACCAGTCCCCATGTAGTATACTCACCAACCAGCACCCCCTTAGTTATACCACCAACCAGCCCCCATGTCTAACACGCGCCAACCCCACGAGCATACAAAGCACCCCATGTAGCAAAAGCCTGCCCCCAGTCCGTATTACAGCTTGCCCCCAGTAAGTACCCAGCCTGCCCTCCAGTAGTTACAGACAGCCTGCCCCCAGTGGTTATACAGCCTTGTCCCCTTGCAGTATACCAGCCTGCCCCCCCTTGGTATACAGCCTCCCCCACATTAAACAGTTCCCCATTACAGCTTTCCCCATAATTATCAGCTCTGCCCCAGTAGTATAAACAGCCGCTCCCATAGTATAACCGCCTGTCCCCCCAGTTAGTCATACAGCTGTCCCCAGTAGTACACCTTCACTAGATACAGCTGCCCTCATTATATACAGCAGCCCCTAGTAAATATACCAGATAACAGAATAACGGTAATACTCACCCTCAGTGCTCCCCGTGTTTCGTCGCGGGCTTCCCGAGCGGCTTCCGTCCCCCATCGCGCTCCCGCGCTTCTTCTCACTCTTCACTCTTCCTGGCCGGAGATCGCGGTCGGCCGTCGCAACTGTGTGCACGCTGTCGCCCCCGCCTGATGACGTCATCCGCGCGCGACAGCGTTGCATCACAGTGTGGCGACGACCGGCCCCAGATTCGCTGACGCGAGCTCTCGCCGGCTAGAAGAAGACAGAAGAGAAGACACGTGGACGCCGCCGGGAGCCGCGACAGGGTATCTGGTGAGCCACCGGGATGCCGCGCAGCGAACATGGGGACAACCGAGGTGAGTATTAAATTTTTTTTTTATCATTGACTCGTGTATAAGCCGAGGCGAGGTTTTTCAGCACATTTTTTGTGCTGAAAAACTCGGCTTATACACGAGTATATATGGTATATTGTAACCAAGCAAATGTTCTGTTCAATATGTTGGATTTTATGCAATGCATTCAACAATAAAGATTTTTACCGTGACTATTGCATAATGTTCTTTGAGTGTGAAACCCTTGTCTAACCTAAGAGAAAACTGACATTAATGTATAGTGTTTATTAAAGTCACTGAGATGTCTATGTATGTACAGTTTTTAATTGGCACGGCCACTGATTTGTTTTTAATAGGCACAAGATTTCTCCAACTATAATTGGCATGAAATGAGAAATTGATGTTAACATCAGAATGATTGATGAAGTGAACAACCTAATGAACTTGGCTGAAGAGGTGGCCCCAGGGGTCCAAAGCAGCACAACCTGCTATGTTCTGCCTGTGCCAAATCTTCTATCTGAATTATAATGTCTAGAAGTTCAGGGGGTGGATTACATTAAACCAGGATCTGTGCTCTTATTTAAAGGAGATTACAGATCTATTTAATGTGGGATGTGATCTCTTGAACAGAGGTTATTTACTGAAGAGCATGAAACGCCTAAGATTGTAGGAGAAAGGTGATGAAGGTGAAAATAATTTAGGTTTGATTTTAATATTTCTAAAATAAACAAATTACATGGCGCTGTTTATGTAACCACGAATAGAAGTAAAAGTTAGTGTATTTAAAATCTTTAGTATTCTTTTGCTGGTGTAGGTATCAGGTATCCCTGACCCAACCAAATACCGTATATATTTAGAATTTTAGAAGGGTAAATTGTATAGGTGCTCATAGAATAGTTTGTAGGGTAGAAGAAAGAAAATAATGCTATATATGGCTAAAATGAAACCCAATACAACATTGCCCCCATCTGAACCTCTACATTTATACTGTGTTTCCCCAAAAATAAAGCACATTTACTTACCAGTCCCTGGCGCATTTCCCGATCCGGAATGTCCGACTGGAATGCATTGGGCCGCGATTAACTTAGATCATGCACTCGATTTCCATGTCGCTTCCCCGATCAGGTCCGCTAGAGTTCACCTTCTTCTTCCCGATGTATGCAAGTACATTGTCCTGGGACACAATTTTAAAGTTAAATCCCGCACACAGTCCTAATCCGATGGATTGTCCGACGGCCTGCCCCACCCCCAAATTCTGGTGCATGAAATCTGGTGCAGCCGCGCCATAATTCGATTGTATGCAGCACAATCCCCTTCTAAATAGTTCTCACAGCGGTGCAAATTCCGAAAATTTCCAAAGTCCGATGAAAATGCGTTCTGTGGACCTTAGTAAATAAGCCTCATGTCTTTTATTAATTTTTGCTCTTTAATAGGAACTAGGTCTTCTTTTTAGGGGATGTCTTATTTATCCATGACCGAGAATATATATATATTTATTGTTGAACAAAAAGTCAACATATATTAATTATTATTAATTATTATGATGGCATCACATACATCAGCATATACATCTGCTTACATTAACTCTATTTACATGTACAACAATCTATGGTACATTTAACTATCTCCATCTTTTTCATCATTTCAAAAACTTCTCTGCCATTCTTACAACTTTCAAAACTCAGAATTTCATGGGGCTCTATTTCTATTAAAATCATTGGCCCTAATCTCTCATGTTTAGCAATACCCTTCTTGCCCAGGTAGCTGCCCGCAAAAGCCAGCGATTCAATCCAATGACTGTCGCTAGGCACAGAAAATTGCCTTTATAGGGAGATTGTCTTAGGCACGAAAATAGGCACGAAAGAGCACATGCACCATAAAAAGTTGCACATTAAAAGCCATGCCAAAAATGAGATACATGTGCCCCAATATTTGTACTTATACGTTGGGCTTTTATTGTTGCCCCTACTCTGCATTATACCACAGTGGTTTGGTATTGGCGGAGTGACTACAATACAATAAATGTTGTAAATTAGCCACAGTGGATATATTGCCAGCGCAGGTGTACTTTAGATTTTCTTTTAATACTTCTATATTCATACCATTCCAGGATAATGAATGATTCTGCCCATTCAAAGCAGCATATCAAAATGGGAACGGAAATCGTCAGAGGAAAATCAATGCAACTGTTAAAAGTTAAACAATGTAATAGTTAATTCTAACATCAAATAAAAACATAAATGAAATATGTGGAAATGCTATTTATTAGGAGATGACTCCGTTTCATCAACAATTTAGGAAACACAGTACACATATTGAATAATGCTAGCAAATCATATAAAGGGGCTATTACGATATATTTAGTGTTCATGGGAAGAATATAAAAGACAACATAGCTATTGATCTTATCAGTTTGTGAACTAGAAGTACTTTCTGAATAGAAATAAATTATGTACTGTACGGACATGAAACACAGTCTTAAAACAACAGTCCTGAAAATAAACTGCTGCAATTTTTTTTTTTTTAATTTACATTTCAAAAGTCTTACAATAGTAATATCTTTCAAGGAATTGACATTCAAGACACATGAAGACTTCCATGACTGGGGTGATGGTAGCACTGCCAAAAAGAACCTAAAAGAACAACCAGTACCCCAGCACTAATTTCTGGTCTGCACTGGACAGTCCAATGACAAGAAAAAGAAAGAACACACCTCTATAATTTAAAGGTTTTATTTATCAGGAAATACAAAAAGTTATGCTTGTTGCTTAAAAGTCAACAAAAAGGGTTTTAAGTTTTCATAAATGAGGCCATGAAATGTCATTATTTATCTGGCAGGAAATATGCCAAAATAGTAGTAGCCAAAATAGCGTGAAATATCAAAACTAAATACCTTACTGAATCAATCATCAGTAAGTATGACCACCTCTAGCATTATTGCCATTTTACTGGTCTGATCTGCCATGAGCAAAGCAAAGGTGGAAAGACAGCAGCAATGATCTTTGCAATTGTTGCTCCCATCAATCTGGGAACGTTAATCAACCCCCTTCACACTCTGCGACGGATATATGCACCGCAGAGCTATAAAGGGTGTATGAAGGAGGGCTCACAGGTTGACCCCCTGCATACAGAGATTGCCTTTGCTGCACATTGCAGCAAAGACCCATTGCTATCACCCGCTGTGGGTGCCCCTGTGGCACTTAAAACGTGACGGCCCATGGGTGCCGTCATGTTTCTTCAGATCGCCGCTCCCCCGAACGTCATCGTATGTCAGACCCGAGGCTGCATGGTTTCAGGAGATTCGTTACAATGAGCCAGTGGCTCATTGTAACAAATCACATGCAAAAACGCCATATACTGCAATACAGTAGTACAGTAGTATTGCAGTACATGGTAGGAACGATCTGACCATCTAGGGTTAATGTACCCTAGAGGGTCTAAGACAGTGGTGGCGAACCTATGGCACGGGCACCCACAGACAGGACTCAAAGAATCTTCCTGCAGTTCCAAGCAACTTAAAAGATGCTGCTTTCAGTCATATATTAAAGTGATACTTCGCTACTTGGGGCTGTAGGAAGAGGGAGACTGAGTAGACAGGGCCAAATTATCTGGACCTTCTGCTGGCCTCACGATTCTCTGTGTACAGAGGGACACTGGAAAGAAGCTAAAATGATGCAAATTTTCCATCTTGTCCTCAGGAGGCAAGTTACTGCTCTAATTTTTGGATGGAACCTCACGATAAATAAGGGGGGGGGTTGGGTTGCAGTTTGGGCACTCGGCCGCTAAAAGGTTTGCCATCACTGAATTATTGAAAAAAAAAAGTTTACAAAATGTAAAAAATCAATAAAATATTAAAATTTCAAATCAACCCCCTTTCCCTAGAACTGATATAAAACATAATAAACAGTAAAAATCACAAACACATTAGGTATCGCCACATCCAAACTTTTTCGTACACATTCGTTTAATTTTTGAAAATGTATTAAAACACAATAAAACCTATGCAAATTCGGTATTACCGCAATTGTACCGAACCAAAAAATAAATTAGAGGTGTTAATTGAAGCGCAGAATGAAAGTCGTAAAAACTGAGCCCACAAGAACGTGACGCACATGCATTTTTTAAATTTTTCCACATTTGGATTTTTTTACTTGCTTCCCAGTACACGGCATGGAACAATAAATAACATCACGGGAAAGTAAAATTTGTTACGCACAAAATAAGCCCTCACACAGCTCTGTACACGGAAAAATTAAACTGTTATGGATTTTTGAAGGTGGAGAGCGAGAAATAAGCTAAAAAAACCTGCGTCCTTAAGGGTATTAACAATTTGAAGTCTATCCTACTACAGTGAGAATGATCATTCACAAATAGAATCCATTCATGATAGTTAACAATCTTCTATGGAGTAGAATTCACCCCAGGGTGCAATGCTTAGATAAGTGATCAAAATCCCAAGAGCTACGTATCAGACTCTACAGGCTGAAGCATGTAAAATGTTTACGCTCATGTCAGCAGAAGTAGATAAAGACAGCGCAAGTATGACATGTATGGCAAGGTTCCCCAGAAAAATCTTATTCTTCCAAAAAGAACATGGCAGCATGTCTTCAGTTTGTAAAGTTGCATCTGAACAAAGCAGAAAATGTCTTGAACATTGTCGTGTGAACAGACACATATTTTGGTGTCAGTAAAGTTCCTCCTGCAATGATCACAGGAGCAGGTTGGGTCTCTGGCTATCAGAGACAGCAGAAGTCTATAAGGAAGACAGAGGTGTATTATCACTTCTTCCTTCTCCTTTCATCACTACATAGTGCTGAAGGAGCCCTACATAGTGAATAGACGCTGTCGCTGTCCACATAGAACAGATGGTCAAGTGATCATCATTTGTGATGGAATTAATCAGAGCTGCTAGGTCAAGGAATCTGCCACCATAAGGAGGGTTGTTTCCTGCGGAAGCCATTTGCCCATGATGTTGGCCATGTTGACCATGATATTTGTTTAATATGCCCAGTCATGAAAGCCTTTTTCAGGCCTCATGATTAAGGGGTTAAAACAGCATTTCAGCACAAACATTTTATAACAAATGTTAAGTACAAAGGTGGAGGAGGAATGATTTGTGCTCCTTTTGCAACTAGAGGAAGATGCTGTTGTTTAGCAGATCTCTGGATTCTACAGTCAAATGTGAGGACAACTACCCAACAGCTAAAGCTTGGCCAAAATCGTGTCATGGAACAAGACAATAGTTCCAAGCACAGCAGCGGATTTATGACAAAATGGTTGTAAAAGAAAAAAAGGTTTTGTAGTGGGCTTTCAAGAGGCTTTCACCCAATTGAAATGCTCTGGTGGGACTATAAAAGAGTTGTACAACAGATGTCCACAAATCTCAATGAATCGAAGAAAAGATGTAAAGGAAAACAGGTCACCCTCTACAATGATGTAAGAGACTTACAAAACCATACAGAATTCTCCAAGCTATTGCCGGTAAAGGTTAATCCACAGGCTTTTAATTCATGGGGTCACTTAGTTTTTCAGACATGACGTTTCCGTTTTAGCTTAGATTTTGTTGAATAAATAATGACATCTGGAATCTGTTGTGGGATCTGTAACAGTGGTTGTTGTTAGAAAATTTTAAGAGCTTTTAATGACTAGATGTTATTTTATAATATACTCATAAAACCAATAAATTAAAGGACGTTTTTTTCTCATAACTCTACGAGCAATCCCCAACGTTTTAATGAAAGAAGTACCAAATATAGTCCCACCAAATATATGTGTTCCACCGAGAAAGCATGTTGGCCAATATCCAGAACTCCTGTAGAAGTAAAAAAGTAAGTAAATGCCTGTTCAATTACTTTTCCATTCTAGTTGTCCCTGCACCAGACAAGATGGCGGATATATATGGTACTAGTTTGATCCTGTATTTGTCAGACATTAATGGCATATCCTTGATCTAAAATAAAAAACACCTCTTGTGAGGTGAAATAAAATAAAATTAAGCACAGCTATGTCTAAGGCCAGATAAATAAGAGCTCAAGACTATAAACTTCTAAACATAAATATATACAGTAGTATATCAAAGGTGAAACATGCAACTTTTTCTGGTTAGCTATGTTTTTGTAAAGCAGGCTCTGGGAATGAACAGAAGACACAGACGAGATGGTGGGCCCTGAGACTTAACCCATTGCCAGCCTGATTGCCTCGCCTACCCTAAGCGGTATGGGACAACTAATTGACGTTCCCTTTCTGTGGCAAAATGCAAAACACATACCTTATATATTCGAGTATAAGCCTAGTTTTTTAGCACAAAAAATGTGCTGAAAAAACCAAACTCGGCTTATACTCGAGTAAAAAAAATAAATATATCTAAACTCAACATTCCGGCGACCCCTGTATATCTTCTGTGCAATCTGTGCGGCAGTGGCAGCAGGCTATATACACTGGGGCAGGGTCTGGCAGGCTATATACACTGGGCAGGGTCTGGACGGCTATTACACTGGGGCAGGGCGATGGCAGCTATATACACTTGGGGCAGGGTGGCAGGCTATATACACTGGTGCAGGGCCCCTGGCAGCTATATACACTTGGCAGGGCTTGGGCATTGCACTGGGAGGGTCTGGCAGCTAATATCACTGGGCGGCGGTGGCGTCAGGGGCAAGGGCTGATAAACACGGGGCAGGGGGCTGGCCTGGCTATATACACTTGGGGCAAGGGGCTGGCTGCTATATACACATGGGGCATGGCTGGCTGGCTATATCATTGGCATGCTGGTGCTATAATCGGGGCATGGCTGGCTATATCTGGGAGGCTGGTGACAATGCATTCCCACCCTCGGCCTTATACTCGAGTCATAGCGGTTTTTTCCCAGTATTTTGTGGTAAAATTAGGGGCCTCGGCTTATACTCGGGTCGGCTTATACTCGAGTATATACAATAAATGAAGACAATACAGTACAAACTGAGAATAATAATTACCAGAACAAAGAGGACAATGCAACGTACAAAATCACAAGACAAAAGGATATTTTTACAAAACAAGCAGAGGGTAAAGACTTACAGAAAACAGTACAGAATAACTGGATACACAGCAAGATTACAAAGTACTAATACTATAGCAGGCAGAGAACCAAGGGCCGGCAGATAAGACAAATAATTTAGATTATTAGTCATTACTTTGCACTATTAACTATCAGTTACTTTGTTTATATATTCCATCTATATACTTTCCTTTCACTAGCCCTAAACAAGGCCGGTATATTTGTAAAGCGCTATAGAATATGATGGTGCTAATTACATAAAGTTTATTATTATTATATGAATGTGCTGTATGGAGCAAATATGATTACATTTGTAATTACTATGGTATCTGCTTAGATGTCAGTAATATTTTCTGCTCCAATTGTATTATTAAAGCATTTTTTAGGAATTGATACCTAATCTTTAGAATAAGTAAATAATTTCTATTTCTACCTCAGGCCATATAGAACATACACTGCCAAAGTGTTTTTGTATAAAAAATAGGTTTTACAGAAAAAAAAGGATACTGTTTATATTGTAAACCGTTTTTATATAGCATCTGCCTGTGTGACTAGGCACTCTCTTTCCCCGACGGTGTGGCTGAAAGAGCATTTTCCCCCCCACCCTTGGAAACTGTTCCTCCATGTGTCCTTTTCAAAATATGACTAACTCCCCTCACTCGGGATTGGCTGTAGAGGGGCAGGGGCATCGCTAAGAGCCAAGATGTGTTGTTTTCATATATTTGAAAAGGTCACATGGAGGAGCTGTTTCCCAAGGGTGTGGGGGGGGGGGAAACTGCTCCTTTCCAGCCACTCCCAGGGGACGAGTGCCTAGTCACACAACATATGCTAATGAAAGGTACAATATAACATATCTTTTTTTTCTGTAAAACCTATTTTTTATACAAAAACACTTTGGCAGTGTATGTACTATACTCTGTGGGGACTGGGGGAGTGCTAAAAATGGGTCTCCTGGTGACAGGTTCCGTTTAATACTCAATTGAGCTACAGTTCTCTGATTTCAGCTGGTCCATTGGATTTCCTTCTCCTGCATAGAGATCACATATCTCCAATCATATGGCCACTGTACTATGTAGGGTGGCATGTTTTGCCGGAAATGAAGAGACATCATTGTTCTGAATGCTGCGGTCACATCACAATAGGGATCCTGGACAACCAATTTAACATTTTACCTATAATCATAGTATTTGCTTCTGCAGCACTTTAAATATTAGAGAGGGCATGTACATATGTATAGATGTTGGTGGGAGGCTTGATACTGTCTGAAACATTGATTTTTAAAATAAGGAGAGACAAATCAAATTTCAAGCCTATTTTCAAATACTGCAAAAAGCAATAAAGAAGGCCACTGGGTTCACCATCCCAATCTTATACACATAGAAATAGGTGAGGGCATATAAAACATAACTTTTAATATTGCGGTTAAAAGAAAAAAACACCAAAATGAACCATCACATAGAATTCTAAACAAAAAAGGCTGACCATAGTGAAATAGTTGGTATCTCTAAAGGGTATAGTAACCATCCAAGCCTTGATGCAAACACAAACAGCATAGAGTATATGAACTCAGATTCCTGATAAATACGTAATACCACGCTGTAAAGGAATCAATCAATTGCACAGTTTTCTAGATCTCTGCTTACTGTCCTTCTGTACGACTCAATAGAAATTTGTCCATGGTCTTGTAATGGACATGCAGGTGCAGGAGCGGTTATTATCACAGAGAGTAATCAGAGCTGTGTGTTACTAACCACTCATGCAACTGCGTGTCCATCACATGATCATGGACAGATTTCTATGCACTCAAAGTAGAGATAGAAGCTTTCTATAGAATTACAACAACCAGATATCTAGAAAACTGAGAGGAAATGATACAGAAAGTATATAGAAAAATTGTATAACTTTTCCTTATACAAACAATATCAATTATTTGCTGAAAGTGGACAACCCCTTTAATAACAGAACTAGCTAAAATTATGTATTTTTATGTGAACCTACTAAAGAAGATAGTTCAGAGTTACAAATCTTGGAATCTCCCAGCTCCTCCTCCTTTGGTGGCAGAATCAAAACAGAGAATAGTTGGGGCAGCTGCAGGGGAAAATGCAAGTTGGAAAACTCCTTTAAATTTGTTATATTATGAAATAATGTAAGAAATACAATTGCTCAGATAAGGGAAACTATTTTTAAGTCATCTATTTACTCAGTATCCACTCTCTTAAACCTATTGATTTGAAACCATTTGCCACAGAGAAATGATGGTTTAAGGATTTCTACAAATTAGGGGGTTGTGCCGCTGCATCCTAATTAGCTTTAAATATCAATAACAAGGGAACAAAGGCTTACAAATGTAAGCATGTCAATAATGTATCGCCTTACTTTTAGCCATGCTACACTGGCATCTCACCAGGAATCCCAGGATTTCATTACCCGCTGGTTCTAAACAATAATGTTATTATTTTACTCCAACAGATGAAATATCCTGCATGCTCAGGGTAATTTCCGGCATCTCAGGAGTGTTGTTTCATCTTGTGATTAGTTATGAAATCCAACTCTTTATCTAACAGCAACATGTTTTCTAATAGAATTGTTTTTAATAAATTACTTTTGAGTTTTGGAATCAATCTAACACAATGTTATTATCATTATTGTAGGAAACTTCGGAGAATCTAGGAAATTTGAAGAAATAATTTCAAACGGAGAGAAAAGTTTCTTTATGCTAGCAGCAACAAAGCCATGTGTCCCATGTGTATTCATTTGCCAAGTATGGACGGACCTTGGTGCATCACTCACTTGGCAGACTACTGCATGTGTAGGCCAAGGTGTGAGCACTGTTCATTTTATTATTCTTGGATGCAGTGATGATGGGAGATTGACCTGGCCAATGCCACAAAGAGGCCTTTACAGGGGAGATTCACAGCACTCCTACTCACAGATTTCTTAGTAGGACTCTAGACTTTATTTCAGGTATCCTTACAGCTTGGAGGTACATTGTGGAGCTAGCAGCTTAGGCCATTTGTGCAAAGTTTCACAGGTGACTCTTTTAAACTTTTGAATGCCAATTGCATAGTGTGCATGCTACTACAAGCGCACCATTAGTCAGCAAATGAGAAAAGAGCTGGATGACCTGCGCAAAGAGCAGAGCAAGGTGTGTATGTGCATTTTACCGATACTGAATATTCAATAAATCAGTAGGAGTTTTGAATAATTTGATTCCATTTTTTATTATTCATTTATAAGTAACATATCTATGAATCCTTGGATTTTGTTGTTGCAATTTACATGATGAGAAGTGTATTAAGGAAAACCTTTTTTACTTGCTTAACTTCCTCAATTTATAAAGGGAGTGCATGGAGTTAAAGAAAAAATAAGGAAATAAAAAAATAAAAAAACACAAAATCAAAGCCTGCTTTAAAAACAACACAAAACCTTCTTCTGATGTTACTAGGCAGTATGCGGGGCAGTTTCTGTGTAATTTATTGTACAGGGTAAATCTCAAAAAATCTATTTATGAAATCTTTTTCTAAAAATATATCAAATAAGTCCTGATATTTAGCATAAACAGCCCCTCCCCACCAACTAAAATTATTGCAAACATGCATTTACAGTATATGTGAATAATAGTCTATGTCGCACTATCCCACTAAATTACCCTAGGCCAGTGATGGTGAACCTTTTAGAGATCGAGTGCCCAAACGGAGACCCAAAAACCACTAGCTTTTCCTAAAGTGCCAACACAGCAATTTAGGCAGTAACAAACTTATTGCTACCAGAATCTTTGAGCTCCAATACAACACCTTTTCACTCTTCGAACAGCACCAAGCAGCACAGGATGTGTCACTTTAAAATAGCAGGGCACTACTTGGACTGCCTGAGACTGCAGAAAGATGCCATGTCTGGCAAACTCTGTGCCTGGGAGACAACCCGGGTGCCCACAGAGATGCCTCCGAGTGCCATCTCTGGCACCAGTGCCATAGGTTCGCTATCACTGCCCTAGACATTGCTCTACAGTAATGAATTCAAACATTGTCAGTATTGGCAGTGTCCCCCCATTATATAAAATGTACAGTATCTTTCAAATTATAACATTGTGTCTGTCATGGATTATTATAATAGTGATTTACATATATACTTCACCAGAACAAAGCTTAGTACAAAAATAAAGCACCAGTATGGAGTCCAATACATAAGTACAATAAGAGAACCAAGCATCGTATAGAAACAGCACCAATTCCTGATCCCTTTATACATATATACAGTATCAAAAATAATTTCATATATGTTCCCTGCTTCCCTCCTTCCCTTCCAGTATATGGGTATCCAGCACACTGCAATCTCCCCAATATATAGGCATCCAGCACTCTGCAACCCCCCCCCTCCCGCCCAGTATATGGGTATTCAGCACTGTAGCCCCCCTCCCAAGCCAGTAAACAGGTAGCCAGCACACTGCAGCTCCCCCTCCCCACCCAATATATAGGTGACCAGCATAGTAAAGCCTCCTCCTCCCCAGTATATAGGTAGTTAGCACATTGCAACCCCTCTCCCTATCCAGGTAATCAGTACACTAAAGCCCCCTTTTCCCAGTATACAGGTAGATAGCACACTGCAGCCCCCTTTCCCCCAGTATATAGGTAGCAGCACACTGCAGCTGCCCCCCCTCCCCCACAGGCACCCCATGGCTCGTCTTCTCCCTCCGCCCTCACAGGGTTGCTCTGGGGGAGAAGACGAGCCGTTGGGTGGAAGGTGAGTACTTTTTTTTTACTGGAAGCAGGGGGTGGATTCTGGCGCCCCCATTTCTTCCACCGGAATTACGCCCGGGTCCGCTGCCCAAGCCGCCCGGCAGAAGAATGGGGCCTGGCAGTGTGTTCTGGATTCCAGTAAACGGGAGAGGGGAAGATATTGCAAGGTTTTTTATTTAGCTTACCCTAGTAGTGCTTTAAAGTTGCTTTTTATTATGTTGAAATTTAATAAATTTAATAACCTTTAATAAAGACCCTACTTACAGATTCATTCTTATGTTAAACTATTCAATCCATCTAACCTATTGCAGTCATCCTCAGGAAATGCTAAATATGAAATCACTTTATGATAAGACATAACTTACATTTATTGATAATGAGTAATATATAACATAAGGCAGAGGAGTCTCTTGCAAATAACCAACATATAACATAGATCTTCCCATTTTTACTGTCCTCAATTATCGGATTTAGCTACCTCCCGTGATCTGTTCTGCTTACTTGCCCTAACCAATCTCTGCAGAACAGCTTGGTTTCACCTTGACTCCCATAGTAAATAATGCTCCAAATGTAGCAATGCTGCTATAATGAGCACAGGAGCCCAGGAGAAACAGCAAGCTGAACAAACAACCAGCAGACCAGACCAGTTTTGTTTATACTGTTCTGTCATTTTTGCTTTAACAAATATTATGTATATTATGTATAATTTTTACAATATTTTTAAATCAACATTAGGAAATCTGCCATTAAAATCAAGCATTATAAACCATGGACACATATTAAAAGATCCAGGCTTCTTATACCTGTTATTGAGATTACAGCACAGAGGAGCTCTGGTAATGCTCCCACAGCCCATCTGGCTCATTAGCATACTTTAAAAGTTGATTTTAGAAGGAAGGTGGTCAGGGATACCACATATAAGAAGATTACCACAGTCATTAGCTTAATTTTAAAATTTGATTCTAAAAGGAAGAAAGCCATGTATAACAAATGTATAAGGAAGATTACCAGTGCATGGATCTATGAGTTTATCATGTGGTTTATCATGTTTTATTTTGATGATAGATTTCCCGCTATCAGTTGGCAATAATTTGATTGCATGTATAATGCACTGCAATACTTCAATATTGCAGTGTATTATACACTGAAAGGAAACCTATTAGTCTGCTATGGAGGTGAGGCCTAATAGGCTTTCATACACGGCATATCTGAAGGCCATTGTAGAGCCTGCAACTGCCATGGAAACTAGCTGAACCACAAGATGTAATTGTGGAGGCTGAAAAGGGGCTCTCATTCTTCAATAACCCCTTAGAAGTGGTTGTCATCATTGATTATGGCATCTGAGGTGTTACAAATCAGTACAAATCATCAGTACAAATCAGATGGCCTTCCACTTCAGAATGATACTGTAGCTGCCCAGTTATCATAAACTGCTCTCCTTAAAGGAAACCTACCACTTGAAATGGCAGGTTTAAGAAGAAAACACCGAGCACCAGCTCAGGGTGAGCTGGTGCCGGAGCTTATTTTTGTTAGTGTTTTAAACCGCTGTATCGCGGTTTAAAACACTTTTTAAACTTTATAGCCGGCACAGGGAGGTACGCGCTCGGCGCTTACCATGCGCGCGACAGTGCGCGCGGCTACATAGGAAGTGAAGGAGAGCCACGCGCAAAGTAAGCGCCGAGCGCGTACCTCCCTGCGCCGGCTATAAAGTTTAAAAAGTGTTTTAAACCGCTATACAGCGGTTTAAAACACTAATAAAAATAAGCTCCGGCACCAGCTCACCCTGAGCTGGTGCTCGGTGTTTTCTTCTTAAACCTGCCATTTCAAGTGGTAGGTTTCCTTTAAATCTACACCTGGTTAGGCTTCTGCAAAAAGACATCCTAGCTGAAGGCACAGAGTGAATGCCATAAAATGCATACTGCATGGCACTAAGGGATAAAGGTGCAAGCTCCCTCTAGTGGTGACAATCAGTTTTATATTTTAAATGGTTAATGTAGCTTTAAAAAATGTAAGCAGCTTCAAATCTTAACAGGCAACACTCACATACCGCATTACACGCATCTCCGCTGCAATGATGAGAGCAGTGCCAGTACAGTACATGACATCCTCCGCCATTGACTGCAGACAATGGGGCTCATTTACTTACCCGGTCCAGTCGCGATCCAGCGGTGCGTTCTCTGACGACGAATCGGGTTCTGCCGGGATTCACTATGGCCCGTGCGCCTGATGTCCACCAGGTGTCGCTGCTGCGCTGAGGTCTGCCGGAGTTCACCTTCTTCTCTTCGGTGCATGTAAGTGTGTGTCAAGCGACACTAGTTCATTTTTAAATAGCACGTTTTTTCCGAATCCGTCCGGTTTTCCAACGGCTACGCCCCCCCCGATTTCCGACGCTTGCAAGCCGGCACGGATGAGACCCAATCCGATCGCGTGCGCCCAAAACCTGGGCAATTCATGGAAAAACGGAGCAAATCGGTAATATTCGGGAAACCCGGCGATTCGTCCCTTAGTAAATGAGCCCCAATGATTGGGAAGAAAGCAGGAGTGCCATTCAAGATCATGAGGGAAACAAGAGGTGAGTGAGGATACCTTTTTTGCTTAACACTGTATTTACAGACATTCTTGTCTTGTTTAACCCCTTATTTATATGACTATGAAGGCAAAGTTGCAGCTTTTCATATTTCTTATGATGTCTGGAGCTCTAGGTAAACAGTGTAACCACTTTCCTGTCTACAGACCGGTGATACAGTGTGTTAACCTTATCTAAATGCTCATAAAATAAATGCACAAAGCAGCATATGGAGCCAGTTCCTCCACCATGAATTGGCACAGTGTCTCCAGATCTCTCAGCTGTTACAGAAGGAAACCAATGTATCAGGGTCTTTGAAATGTAGCTTGACAGAAACAGAAGATCTTTGTCCATATAAATATGAGATATAAGCAGTCATCTGAGCCCTGCAGACGCTACCTGTGCAAAGGAACTATAGAGATTCACTACAGGAGATGTGGAAAATTATTTTTGTCAACATTTTACTGACAGGGAAATTTCCTATTATGGAGCGGTATTTCAATTTTATGTGACAACAAAGGATGAAATACAGATGTGTGTTTTAGAGTTTTTATCCTTCATTGTCACAGAAACTAAAGAGCTCCTGAAGTACAAGTTACAGCAGACAGATGGGTTTTTTTTCAACCATCTAATTACCGGTATGTAACTTGCTCATTTCTAGTGACAGCTACAGAAGAGAGTAGATTTTAAGAAAACTTACACTTGGCAATGGTTTCAAATGTTGGATCGATCGGGGAATGCAACTTCTGAAGGTCAGGATAATGGGGGAAATTTTACCTGTTTAAAAGAAAATCACATTGAAGGTTCTTTCATTTGTCATATTTCTTAATTTCGCTGTTATTGGCAGCAAAGACAGATTTTCTGTGAAAAATAGAAAAAAATATATCATTTGCATGTCTCAGGTCTAATGTTTTCAATTATGACATTGTTACTGAACTGCCATGCCAAAATTTCTTGTTTTTCAATACATAAAAATAATATTTGTATTTATAAAAGTAGTAAATTTAGATGACATACAAAATATGGTCCCGAAATAGGACCATCAAACATTTTGTATAAGACAGGTGGGGATCCCGCAATTCAAAAAAATAATAAATATGGCTGACAATAGTGAATACGATTTAGTAGTGTTAGGATTTAGGGAATAACAGACCAGATTTCCTCTTTTATTAGAGGGTTGGTTTTATAGCTCTTTCCTTTTGGTACTAAAGATACTCGACACAAAGGCAGAAGGAAAATCAATGACGTTCAGAAACTTTTATTTAACGTAAGATGCAGTGTGAATACAAATCTTTATAAATAAACACAATGAAGCTATCTGTTCATAACCTTAGGCCCACACAAACTCCTGTTTAGAAGAGCATTAGCTATGATGTTAACATGCCTGATAGATATATGTTCTAATCCACTACACATTCCCTCTAACTTTAATCACCTACATGCATCATTTGTTTTTAAAGTTGGGTGAAGTCAAGATTGTTTTGCAGTGCTATGTATCTTTCTAAATTTGCCGTTGTGACACCACAAGACCTGGTCCAAATGGATCACATTTAGGGAATCTCCAGCCTTCAATAACTGGATCCGGTTGGCCCCAAAACACCTACTAAGTCTATAAAGTTGTGTCTTTGATTACATATACCCCCCATCGTGAGGTGCACACCCCCCCCCCCCCCCCGCACACACACACACACTTCTGCCCCCTCGCCCTATTTTCCCTCACCCCCCCTCTTGTAGTTTGAATACTCTGTTTAATGTTTACATTCTTTTAGACCGAGATACATGCATGAATATGATTACTTCATACTCCAAAATGGGGCAGCAACCCGAACACTTGCCTAGTCTGTGGACATTCTGCTCTTCCTGTTATTGTTTATTGTTTCTCAATAAAGATATTGAACCATGAAATTGTTGTGATACATGTCTGTTTTTTCTCCTTTGTCACTGATTTGCAGGGGTTTTTTTTGTGACTTTTTAGGTGCATGTATGAGCTAATCATGGGTTGAGTTGTACTTCATTCTGCACCTAAAAAGTCTCTCTAATTTGCGCTACAAAAATTTGCAAAGCAAAGAAAACATCTGTCTTGGAAAGATACATTTAGAAAAATTCAAAACTTGTGTAATGATAATAATGGTTTATGTCCAAACTTATTAAATTGCAGCTATCTCAAAAGGACATTAAAAAACGTAAATTTTATTAGGATAACGTTAAAAAATATATATTCGTAGGGCTGCCTATAATAATTTTCTTTATAGAACCAAATTGGCAAGACGAACATGCATATATTGTAGTATGGCTTCCAACATACATAAACATACATGTTGGAATCTATACTACAATATATGCATGTTCGTCTTGCCAATTTGGTTCTATAAAGAAAATTATTATAGGCAGGCCTACGAATATATATTTTTTTAATGTTATCCTAATAAAATTTACGTTTTTAATGTCCTTTTGAGATAGCTGCAAAGATACATTTAGGAACACTGCAACAGACACACCCACCAGCTAACTTCTAAAAGGACATCTACCACCAGGATGAAAGACTGTATGCAAATGAGCCTGAGGGGCTCCAGGCTCCATTAACACCTATGTAGCTTGGAACCCCTCAGGCTCATTTGTATACAGTCCTTTATCCTGGTGGTAAATGCCCTTTAAGATCCTGGCAAACACTGAAAAAGAGGAGAAACAACAGATCTAAATAAAGATATATTTCCCCCATGGTATGTATATTACTCGATAGAAAGTTTCACTATATTTGTTAACTACAGTAATTAGTATAGAAGACAACTTATACCAGATTACAGTCTAATATTCAAATGGAAAATCCTCCGAACCAGTTTTCAACAGAACCAATTCCAGTTTCAAAGCTTTCAAAGGTCTTGCCTGCAATATGTATAATCTCTTGATGGAGTAGACCACTGAAGTTGTGCAGGTAGAGGCATTCCCAGAATATATGTCGGCACTCAAAATCAGCTAACATTCCCAGCATCATAAGTATATGGAAGGTGTTTAATCTGAATTAAGAATATAAATAAATGTTTGCCTGAGTAGATCCCGTTGATGTGATTAGGACTCTGGCTATTACACCCTCCCTAGAGGACTTCTCCCCCACCTCCCAGCTCTTTCTCTGCTACCCTCTGCCTCTGTCATACAGAAATTTCGGCAGCACAGGCAGCTGCTAGATTTATGGAGGACAAAGGGATGTTGGAGTGGAAAAATAGAAGGGAGACAGGGGGCGTGTAATAGCCAGAGCACAATCAGACTGCAGGAGCTTTGATGATGCCCCCTCCCCTGGGTGCACTTGCTTTACATTTACATAATAATAAACATAATATGTTAAAAAACATAAAGCCCTTAACATGCTGCGGGCATCTACAGCTTAATCTACCATAAACAAAGTTTCCTTAGAAGAAACAGGATTTACCATTCTGCTATATACTAATACAGAGCTTTGCCCTGTACTTTTGGTTTAAAATAAAGTTTTATATTTATTACTACAAAGCTCCTGCTCTCTGCTGAAATATTGCAGCGTCCCAGAGCTGATATTCGCTGGTGTCATGATATTTCCACAAGAAGGGGAGCACTGAAAAAGCAGGGAGGTGGGTTACAAGTGCTTTGGGGGTATTACCAGATCCCCTTTGGGCTCTGGGTTCTCTGGTCATTACACGCCCCCTGAAGCACTCCCCCTCCCTCCCTGCTTTTTCAGCTCTCGCCCCTTCCCTTGTTTGTAAAAATATCACAGGAGCAGTAAGTATCAGCTCTGTGAAGCTGCAATATTTCAGCCAAGAGTTGGAGGGGGGAAGCTCTACAAAGCAGCATTAATAGTGAACAACATGAACATTTGTGGTCGATTTCCTTGACTTGTCTCAAGCTATGAAGTTGTACCAGTGTTTACAAATTGTTAAAATCTTTATATAGAATTATTGGAAAATTTTGAATTTTTCTGGTTTGCTCTACTCTCAAAGTACAGTAGCAATCATTCAAAAATCTATAAATCATGCAAATGGCAATTTGATGTTAATGATGTTATTATTTGAGATGTCATTCCTTTTTTTAGTTAAACTCCTGATTTCTTCTTTTAAGTAAAGTGTCCTGTTCTGCATGACTGCACATTCATGGTGTAATTTTACAAGAATATCACTTAATTGCTATGTTTAAGTTAATTTCTGCAATTTACTTCATACATTTGTAAGGCTCATCACTGTTATAATCCTGAGGATTACTGCAAAGCCATTATTCTTCCATACTGCCAGAACTGCCAGTCTAGAAGGTATGGAGTCTGCTATGGGGCCACACTAAAAAATGGGCCCATAATCACTCAAACATGCAACTGGAGTTAGAACTAACTATGGATAATGATTATGAACATTGATGTTGCCCCATTCTAGGTTTTACTAAAGATCTCCATTATTTTGCTGTGACATCACTGTGTGCATTATTGCCAATTTCGGTAGACAAACCATGTTTAAGCTTTTCCTGTGTATAATTTTCCTTCTTACTACTGAAACTGATTATCCCGAGATTAAACATGATATGTTTTGTTATAGCTACCTATGACTACTTGTGAAATTCCTGATGAAAATAACTAACATGTTTCTAAAAAAGTAATATATGGTGATATTTTGATTACATACTGCATACTTTGATTACATTCTTTCTTCTAGACCAGTGGAGAGATGCAAAAGAAAGAAATACACAGATATAGGTAGAAATAGATAAAAAAAAAGGCAATTCACACATCAGGTGTACACCCCAGAAACCAGGACTTTTGTTGGAGTATGTGGAGTACAGGCTATACTTTGGTGATGATAGACAGATATGAGATAGATACAAGATAGATAGATAAATAGATAGATAGACAGATATGAGATAGATACAAGATAGATAGATAGATAGATAGATAGATAGATAGATAGATATGAGATAGATACAAGATAGATAGATAGAAAGATTATGGGGCCGCATGCACCACAGATACAGGAAATTCTATACATCTCAAAATGAACCAGTCAGCACACAAGATGGTGTTGAAAAAGAGGACTTAGCACATTTGGTGGTAAATATTTCCTCCAAGATACTTACTAATGATCAGATCTCTGTATTATCTAAAGGTATTTCTTTTTGCATTGCCTCCCATCCTGACTGGTTCCAGGTCAAAATGGATATACAGAAATTTGTGCAATTAAGCTCAAACATTTTTTTCATGCTCGTTCTGGAGTTAATCTTAGGAATGAATCTGAATTGTGTCTTAACCAATTTCAGTTGTGAAACAGGAGCACATTCACTCCAGACATAGAAGCGCCACATATTGAGGCCTTCTCAGCTGCAGTGAAGAGGGATATAGCTGGGTCACGTGATGCAACAACATATGCTCCTTTGTCTCATCCTAATTTAACTAGTGGCGAGATCTCTGCGTTGTGTGAGCTGGCCCGTGACGGAGACATCACCGTCAAGTCAGCCGACAAGGGCGGTGCTGTCGTCATCATGGATACCACCACGTACATTTTTGAGATCAAAAGACAGTTATCTGACTCGCAAGAGTATCAGAGAATCTCGACAGATCCAAAATTCTCCTTATCTAGGAAAATCAAATGTATTTTAGATGAAGCATTGTTCAATGACATTATAGATGAGGAAATGTATAAATCCTTGCAGGCTGAACATCCAATCACCCTTGTGACATACATTGTTCCAAAAATTCATAAGAGCTTGACACATTCCCCCGGTAGACCTATAATCTCTGGTACAGAATCCATTTTTTCAAACATAGAAACTTTTCTGGACAGGGCACTACGAGACTTATCTAATACAGGCAGCTCATATATTCGTGATACAGCAGATTTTAATAATAAACTTAATGACACTCAAATCCTTCCTACACAAAACATTTTGATAGTATCCTTTGATGTGGTCTCATTATATACTTCTATTGACCATGAAAGGGGTTTAGAGGCAGTAAGGAAAAGAATCACCACATAATACCTCCCTATATTCGGACAATGTCTGAGGTGGTGGAGGTATATAGATGGCGTGATCCTCCTGTGGGCGGGCACAATAAAGGAACTTGAATTTTCTGAATACTTTTGATGGCACCATCAAATTTACTTTGGCTTGTTCTGAGGTGCAATTGCAGTTCCTGGATGTTCTAGTAACTAAGGTGGGGGACATATTGGAGATATTTTTTACAAACCAATGGTTAGGAACAAACTGGTGAGATACGACAGCAGCCACCCACGTGCGACGATAAGATCGTTACCTTATAGCCAACTACTTACGGTTAAAAAGATAACCAGTCAACTGCAGAAAATGTCAAAAACCTGGTCACTATGGCAAATAAATTTAAACAGCGGGGCTAACCCAGAAGGATTATTTAAAAATAAACTGCACAATGCTTTGCCCTTTTCACTGTAATGAGCCCCACAGCATCCAGCATGCTAAAGAGCCCAGTGGGTTTCACAACCTAACTTCCATGATGTCATAGCCAGACAGCCACCTCGCCACTCTGGGGACCAAGCATTTAAAAGTCTGTATAATGCAGGGGACATTGCATGCTCCAGCAGCACCCATATTAACCCCTCCATCACTACCACCACTGCCGTGGGGGGTTCCTTCTCCTGAAATCTGTTTATTTCCTTTTGCATCGAGAATTAAAGGGCTCCTGTAACAGATTGATATATTGTTCAAAGGAAATTATATCAGTATATCTGTGCTTATCCATTTATATCTCTGTCCATGCCATGCTTACATATGGTGGTTATAATGTTGCTAGGACGCTTCTATTAGTAGGTATTCATTATATTTGTGCTTTATTCATTTATAGTACTGTCAATTCCATGCTTAGAAGCACAGGGCGGTCCTCTGAGTATATCGTTATACATAGTCTGACAGTATGATTCAGAGAACAGTAAGAGGGACAATCTTGCACTTGATGCCTCATGATAGCAAATTGATTGTAAAAATGTATTGCTTTTCATTTTAGTTGGTGCACAATCATACTCACATCTTTATTATTTCTCCTATTGGAAAATGTAAAAGAAGAAGATGTCCTCATTGTGGTTCCATGTTGATTTCTATTCGGCATTAGTAATGTTCTTTCTGGAGTAGATTGCTATGATCCCATTAATGTTTTCAGTTGCACAAGCTAGCCTCCATACCTTATCTGCAGAGTAAATCATAGCTTTGGTATGCCTCACAGGCGCTCACTATATTAACACTCGGTTATCTCTCACTTAGTTCAGATCGGTCAATATCTAATCATTTACTTTAAATTCCATCACTACCTGGAATACTGAGGTTATAATAAGTGACAAGTACATTCCGTGACTGCACTAATTTAATCTCCAGCTCGTCCTTACTGTGAATACTACTTATAATACAATGTGCTAAATATCTATGTTGTGAAATACTCAAAGTTTTGGCCAAACAGGAAAACAGTCAATACTTGAAACCTCATTTATGTTTGGCAAAATAAAACTATTTCCATTCACAATCCGCCATAAAAACAGGGGTTTTGATCCATTTAAATTTGAGATACCTTATATTTTTCTTTTACAACTGGCTTCATTTTTATATATTTTCGGTCATTTACAAAGTACATAGAAAATATGTTTTTAAATATATATTACATATAACTATAAGAAAACTAAATGTAAAATTAAAAAGGGAACATTCTAATGAATTCAGGGCAACAGATTTATTTTGTAGATAAAAGCTCTGTCTATGCATAGTGTATCTCTTTTGAAAAAAACTCCCTTATAAGCCAAAATATTCCTACAAATACATATTTCTAGTTAATACTATTTGAGGAAAAAATGCCAAAGACATAATGTATAAAATGAAATTAAAAATTGTGTGTAAGGTCCCTAAAATGGGCATATGGAGAGCAACTTCCTGAAGACATTTTAATTTGACATCTAGCATGAGGGTTTGTTTTATGCAGTAAGAGTATTGTTTTCCAATTACTTTATTTTAGGATGTAGATTTCGGGTGAAGCATAAGAATAAAACTGTATTAACCCTTTCCTGCGCCTTGACTTTTAATTAAAAGTTTGTGTGGTTTACCTTACAGTATAAAAACTGATAAAAATATTCTAGGTTAATGAGACACCAAATATGTACAGGTTTTCTTATGTTTTACTATTATAAAAAAAACACCTTTTGAGGGGAAACTAATTTGTTTTTCTGTCCCAATATTCTATCTTTTATTCCTCAATCAAAAGAGCATTACTATGTAATACTATGCTGGAGTATATATTATTATTTGATCGCTTTTATTGAAATTTTTTAGGAGGCACATACTGTGTACCTTCACTGTACAGGTATACTAGCATAATAACCTCTAAGCCAAGGTCATTTCAGGTCAATACCCATCTTGCAATTTTTATTTATTAAACTAATATTTAATATTTAGGGGGACTTTCATAAGTGATACCATGATTGTACCATGTACCACCAACTGTAGTATTTACCTGACAGTCTATTAAACAAAGTCTCTGACTAAGCCAAAAAGGCTCCCATATTTGGCAGACCCGGAGGCCCTGATCAGGCCTCTGGCTACCATGGCAGACCCATGGCACTTGCATTTATGTTGAGGGGGTCCTTGGGGATGACAGAGGGAACCCATTCTGTCTCCTTAGCTATAATTTACTGTACTGCATAAAGCTTTCTCCACTCACAGCAGATGCAGCAAGGACCAATCTGTGTATAATAACTGGTCTATAATAGCTGCTGATCACAGTGGTAAACAAGCTGCTCATGCTGATGTGCAAAATATCAGTTAGGCCTAATACATATGGTTGTGTGCTCTCCAGGGCCGGATTGCGGGTGAAGCTTTACAAGGGGTGGTAAAGGCTCTTCAAAGGTAGTAGGAGAAGAAAAAGTATCCCAGCTCACCTCCGATATCACGTTGGAGTCGGCACGGAACCCGGCTTGTTTGCACAGGCACGATACATAAAGTAATAAATTCGATGGTCCAGTCAACATCAGTGATCTTTCAGACTTTTATTTCGTCAAATTTCATTTATCCACAGTGTTTCTCCACAGTCTTCAAAGGTAGTACATGCTCATTCTTATGCGACATGGCCGCCCGGCTTGGTCAAAGTACGGTGAGACACTGCATGCTCCGCACTGTGACTAGATGTCATAGTCCTCTATGGGGGCTGTGATCTGGCTGTAACTTGTCCTGCTAGATTAAGGCCCCCCCATGTGGTTGTGTTTATGGGGCCTTAATCAGCACAAGCATATTCATCCTTTGTCCTGTGAGAGTTCATAGGTTAGGAGAGTCTAACCTGATTCCACTTGAAAAGATTCTATTAGCTATAATGCCGCATGGACACTCTCTTGGACTCGCTTATGTCTTCTGACATTTCATCAATAAGGGTTTTGGTATTGAAACCCCACCAATTATTTTAACAAAGCACTTTCAACCTTTGTCAGTTTCTTCGAATACTTGGAAATATATTTCTTACTCTTATTTACTTACTTTATGCTATCTTTGTGTTTTTGTGCCATACACTGTAACAGATTGCTGAAAGACAAGAAGTAGCTGTATTTCTCATCAATGAAAACCAATACCATTTGTTATCTTCACTGCTGTGAATAAAGGCAATAGATTCCTGAAGTAATAGCAATTCATCCTCCTCGTGACTGATGCGACCTTTGAATGTTGTGGTCACCATGGCAATTTCGAGGTCACATAATGTAATCTTTTCTTCATAAATATAGTATACAGGTTATTTATACTAAGTTTATGTACAGTAAATCATTGTGATATGAAATAATGTTTATGTTTGGTGAGTCAATTTGTGAAGCTTAAAGTGCTCCGCCATTAAAAGCCTCTGCAAGGTTAGTCTATATACAATCATGGAAAGTGGAGAATTAAGGGTTGTATGTAGAGATGAGCGAGCACTAAAATGCTCGGGTACTCGTTATTCGAGACGAACTTTTCCCGATTGCCTAATAGAAATCCAACCCCTACTGAATTTTCCCACTTCGGTCTTTGCTATGGATATGTGTGCCACTAAGAGCTAAACACAACGGTAGCAAGTCCCCCTGCTAATTCCTCACAAAATGGTAAAAGATGCAAATTAAAATAAAAAAAGTAGAACGTTATTGTAGCCCTAAGAAGGGCTGTTGGGTTCTTTGAGAATCACTCCTGCCTAACAGTAAGCTAATAGAACACCCTAACGCTTTCCCTGACCAGCAGCAGCTCTCTCCCTAGCGGCATCCAGAGACAGAATGATCCGAGCAGCGCGGGCAGCGGCTAGTCTATCCCAGGGTCACCTGATCTGGCCAGCCAACCACTGCTATCGACGTGTAAGGGTACCACGTCATGCTGGGTGGAGTGCAGAGTCTCCTGGCTTGTGATTGGCTCTGTTTCTGGCCGCCAAAAAGCAAAACGGCGGGAGCTGCCATTTTCTCGAGCGGGCAAAGTATTCGTCCGAGCAACGAGCAGTTTCGAGTACCCTAATGCTCGACCGAGCATCAAGCTCGGACGAGCATGTTCGCTCATCTCTATTCTTTAACCTATGATACTCAACTGTTATGAGCAGTGGTATATGTGTATGACCAAGGTATGTATACAAAGGTTTATGGATTGGGAATTCAGTAAACGTAAGCACTACTTTAGTTAACGCAGGTCTGAACACTGGGGCACCAGCTGGTTACGTTTAAAATGGGATTTGTGGGGCAAAGTAATTTCAAAAACATCTACTTATAAATAGTTGTACAGTATAGTGCATGGTGAACGATTTCCCATGGCAAAAGTCTTCTCTAATTCTCTAAGTCTTCTCTAATAATTAGTTATATAAGGTAATTGTTAGGATAAAAAAGATAGCAACCTTTACAATCAAAGCATACAGGATGAAGAATGTGAACATTGGTTAACTACTATTCGTCACGGCCATTTAACATTGATGTAGTCAATAAATGGTACTTTAGGGTATGGAGGGTCAGTAGAGCCAATATTCCAATAAAGTAAACTGGAAATCTGTTTCTTTGGTGACATTTTAAGCGTTCTTCTAAATAGAGATACATCAGGTACTTGTATGAAGTCATCAGATCTCTAACAGCATGTCAATGCTGAACATTGTGTCCCATTCCCTTCTGTGTGGCTACTTTATCCATCTATTTCTAAGATTGTCAGTCAGTTCGTCAATTCAAGGTGCATAAGCCTCAAGCACCAGTCGCATAACTATGTGTACAATAGCATTGACACATGACTCTGTAAGTCCACTACAAAATCTTGTCTAACCCCTTTTCATATGAAAGCATATTTAATGATGAACTGGATGTGGTGGATTCCATGTTTAGGACCCAACCACATTGCATATAATATTTTACTTTACCATTTTTAGTTTTAAAGAGAACCCGTCATGCAAAATAACCCCCCTAAACTACATATATTTTCATAAACTGCCGTTAGAGAGCATTGCCTCTATCCCTTCATTGTCCCTCTACATGCCTGTAAACCTAAGCAATGAGGTCCTAAAGCTGTATGCAAATGACCTGTGAAATGTCCAATGAAGCATTAGCATATTTAAGCTGTCCACTCTATTCATGAGTGGGAGGCACAGCCACACCCCCAGTGCATGACTGACAGCCTGTATAATGGTGTGAGGCTGTATAATGATGTGCTTCCTGGTGCTGGTGGCCACACCCCCTGCCGCCTGTGTGTGCATGTGTGTGTGTTTAGGACAGATACAGCAGCTCCAGGCAGCCATGTTACAGCAGAACATGTCAGATTCATGTGTAGCTGATGTCTGTGTCTCTCACCTGTGTATTAGGAGGAGGCAGCATGTCAGCAGATGCAGCACACACTAGCCATGCTTTACTATACATTACACACAGAAATGAGCAGGGGGAGGAGAGGGGATGGGTAACAGGGTGACATCACTGCCTCTGACCATGTGACCAGCCTCATTTACATGATAGAAAATAGATGCTTTTACAATGAATAATGTATGAAATAACAAGATAAAGGCTGGGATGGGATCCTTGTGAGCTGCTCCAACAGGTAGTAGTGACAGGACAAGTGACACAGACCTGATGACAGGTGTCCTTTAAGTTCTTTCAGTTTCTTCACACAGTAGACTTGACTAATTTTCTTTTATGAAAATATATTTTTTCAAAGCCACTATTTTATTTCTAAAGTTCCTGAAATATGATAGATTAAGAGCCACAAAAATGAATTTTGAGGTTTAGAAAAGGGTTGGAAATAGGAATACAAGACTCCCTGGACCGAGAGAAAATATGTATAATTGGATTATTGTGAACAACTGACTTACAGTGCTGCTCGTCATTACTGACACCCCTTCATTTTTTTAACAGACTGTACAATAGCTTTAGAAATGCCAGTAGCATTATCTATACATGAATTTAAGTTCTTTAAGACTATAGGTAGAGACTTATTAAGTTTTAAGATTTAATAAACAAATATGCAGTGCCAGCAGCCCTGGGACTCTGTGTCTGTGCCAGTAGCCCTTGGACTCTGTGTCTGTGCCAGCAGTTTTGTAACTTTGTTTTCTGTTATCTGGTCCTGATTTTGGTTTGTTCATTTCTTGCTTATCCTTCCTTGTTTTGTAATAAATGTTTTTTTCTACTAAACCTTACAGAATGATCTGCCATATTACTCTGGTGTGCAGGATATGAGGGTCCAGTTGCCCCTCCTTAAAGGGGGGATATTGTCATGACCCACTGTTGGCACACTGGTGCCACCCAGTATTTCTGGAAAGCTGGGTGACTCTTGTTTTTGCTCAGGGCTGCACTATTGGGGTTGATTGACATAGGTCATGGCCAGTCAACTGCTGTAGATAGTATCCTGAGGCTTCATATGAGGCTTCCCCTCAGGTGTCTCAGAACAGATCATTACACCTGTAAACCTGTTGCTTGACCAGATTGTGCTGATGTCGTCTTTACACTTGTTTGCTGGAACCCTGAACTCTGAATCCTGTGAGTTGTGCTGGAACCATGTTTCCTACCAGTGTATCTGGAACCCTCCTTGTGTCGTTGCCAGGAGCCTTGGGGCCCTGTGTCTGTGCCAGCAGCCCTGGGAATCTCCTGCATGGGAGAGAAAGAGCTCATACCTTGCTCCTTGGATGAATACAGAGTTCTCCCTCTCCTCCCCAGAAGCCTCCAGCTGGCATCATCACTAACAATTGTCCACGGAGCAGAAAGACGCAGAAGTGTTTAGCACCTGATCCACCAACACCCGTCCCCCCAGGGGGTCGTGGTATGGAAGGCAGTCAGGTCTTGCAGGCAACTTTTTTTAAAAATAAAAACTTGCTTGCCTCTTTGCCCCCCCCCCCCCTTCAAAGGGCTGCGCTTGACACTGTGTTCACGGTGTCAATTGGTAAATACCGCCCTGACTGCTTAGTAGGTGTCTTAGCTCATTTTCAACATCAAAGGAGTTTTTCACAATGGAGAACCAACTTCTTATTCGGAGATGGAGGAGATTGAAAGGGAAGATTGGAGAATGGGAATTTCTCCATGATTCTGACAACATAATATTATACAGATAACACCAATGCGGGTATAAACCCTTTAAATTCCCATTTTCTGTTTTAGATTACTCGTAATGTTTTGGTCATTCTCATATTCTTCAACTACTTTAGACAATTTTCTCAGAAAATGACATATACAGTGTATGCTTTTCATTAATATAAACCCTTGGTCATTAAGGTACAGAACACACAGCTGCCAGTATTTGGATGGCTGGAGAATAACTGAACCAATGTTCAGATGACTAACACTTTTTAGACCTTCCTAATGTAGCTATACTTTGTGACTAAAAGGAATGACATCATTTTATAAAATTGCTTTAGTATTGAAAGAGTTATAGTGGCGTCAATGCCATTTGACTAAGGCTCTGTTCTCAACTTGTTAGAGTCATATAGTAAGAGTAAACCTTGTAAATATTCCCCAGTGTATACCTCTTTTGGCTCACACTATAAGAACTTCCATAATGGGGCTATATGTAGTGACAAAAAGGAATTAGGTTAAGGCAGAGAGGTATAGAAAGAGTTTAAGTGTCCTCTATACCATTGGACTAAGGCTCAATTCACAGCTCGTCAGAGCCTCATCCCCATTGTAAATATCCCCTAATGTACCTCCATTAGCCACTGGCTTTTTTAACCCTTAGCAGTATGCCAGCTCATGCGCACTAACTTTTATTTTCATCCTAACAAGTTAAATATTGTATAACCATCCTATTGGACCATTCATACTGACCTTCATTAAACTTTTGGTGCTGCTCTTTTCCATGGGTAGAGGTGTTCACATTGTAGAAACAACAAGCAATGGATCCATCACAGTATAGAGGAGTCCTGTAGATGACTGCAAGAGGCCCCATCTGTTTGTGAGTAAATTAGTAGGCATTTTCTCCAAAGTTCAATTATGTGCCAGAATGTGTATGTATTTATTTATTCATTAGTTACTTTAGGTTGGAAAATATTTTTGTCTAAAGCATTTTACAATGATGTTGCCCATCTTATTTCCCCACATCCCAGAATGTTTTTTCATGCTCCATTCCTCCTTTTATAAACTCCTAGATGTAGATTTGTGACGTTTATTTATTTGGTGGTCCACATATTCAGCAACTTATTCTTTGAGGGGAAAAATAGGTTGGAGTTGGTTTGGGGACATTTATCAAGGCTTGTACCAGGAGTTGTGTACTTTCCTTAAAAAACCATGGGAGGTGCTGGCCAGGTGTATGGGTCGGCATGAGTATTCCCGACCTGTGCCTGTGCTCTAGCATGGCATGCTGTAGTTCAGGCACAACTTATATCAGCCCTCCGGAGGAGGCTGGAGCCACCTGATATACTTGTGTTATAGGGACAGGCAGAGTTTAACACCAGTATTTGATAAATCCCCACCATTGAGTTTGGGACCCTAAACCACAGCTGCATACAGGCAAGCTGAAGGTTTAGTGGTCCCCAACTGCTGACAGATTCTCTTGGACTGAGCTGCAAACAGATCTGAGTCAAACAGCTGATCAGTAGGGTTGCTGCATGTCAGTCTTATCTAGTCTTGATCACCTTTTCTAAGTTTAATACAATCATTCCAGAAAATACCTTTAATGTACAGCACCATAACCAAACCAAACCTATTTAATAAAAAAAATTTCTTCCAGTTCTCTCTAACTATATTTTCAAATATATATATATAATATAAACTGAAAATTATATGAAGGGAGATATTTGATTTTAAATCATGAATACCGTATATTTATTTTTACATAAATGGCTGCTATATTTCATGCATTACTGAGTTACCCACTGAGTAAGATATTGCTTGGCAGAATGAAGCATTAGCACTTTGTGTAGAAATGCAATGGATGTGTAATAAGGAGTTGGATGAGTAATGAAGCATATCAGAGTATACTGTGCAGGGGTCCATGCACTGAACACTTATCACAGCTTATAATTGTTAGAACCCAGCACAGCGTTCACATCTATCTAAAGAAGCAAATACAAAACTAGATGAATTGGTTAAGACTATTTTTTCATTGCTTAAGTGATCAAAGCTCCTACTAGGAACAAAGCGTCCTAAGAATAAACCATGAACAACATAGTGAGAGGTAAAAACAAGGTGACTTGACAGTGATGGATGACCCTTTAAAGAGATGGCAGGTGTGACAACCCAGAAAACTTCTCAATGGAGTGTATTTAATCTTCTCAGTTTACAGTAGATGTTAAACGTTAACAAGATCGTCCCATCTACAAGAAACAGTAACAGATGAATGAATTACTCGACATCAAGCTCTAGATCTGTATTTTTTATTTCATGTGCCTTTCACCTAAAGAGAAGAAACAAACTCACAAGTAAATACAGTCCTTCAATTGTCAATGTATAAAGAGTTATAATAATACATTTATATGGAATTTATGGAATAGCTACTGATAATTACTATAACAGCTGCAATAGACTAAATTTAAAGGGAACCTGTCATCAGGAGCCCTTTTACTGGGTCGCCCATGTACCCATAGTGTAAACATTGCCGAAGAGTTTTTATAGTAAAACTGGCTTATTCCAAAAAAAGATAAGTGACATAAAAGCTAGCTGTGTCCCTAGTCCCATGGGAGTCGCCAGTGAGGAGTGGGGCAGACATGTATGAAGTCCTGACAGGGAAGCAACCGGTGGCAGAGATATGGGGGACACAGGAGGTTTTTTAATTTGAAATCGATGCATTTGCTGAGTGGTTTCCTGAGGGTGGGTAGGAGACCGCTCCTCATTGGCCACTCCCATGGGACTAGGGACACAGCTCTGTATACAGAAAGGTAAACTTTGATCTAACTTAACTTTTTTGGGGAAAAAGACAGTTTTATTATAAAAAAAAACTCTTTGGCACTAGTCTCTATGGGGACATGGGGAAGCCAGAAAAAAAGATTCCTGATGACAGGTTCCCTTTAAAGAGGACCTATCATTTTTTATGTCTATTTTAGTACACATTGGGGCACATTTACTTACCTGTCTGACAGAGTTCACCGAAAGTGCATTATCCGACGTTAGTGCACTGTGCCGTGATTCACTAAGATTGTGTATTTCATGCATGTTTCGCCTGCCCGCTCAGGCCCGACAGAGCTCACCTTGTTTTAAGTGCATGGAAGTGCATTTCATAGCGGCACAATATGAAAGTTAATCCCCTCACTCAGTCAGAATCAGTCGGGTCGTCCCACGGCACGCCCCCCCAATTTGTGTCACATGGAAGCCAGCGCAGCTGTGACAAAAAAAAACTACATGTTAAATTACATGTCCAAGCTGTGCAAAGTCTGACACAAGTGCAGCGCAGGACCCTTAGTAAATGAGCCCAACTATCTTATGGTTATTTTATGTACTGCGTGTTGCCAGTTTGGGTTGTGTCAGCACCAGTAGAGTGTATATTACACCCCAACTAGATCTCAAGGGGTAGTTTACGAAGAGATCATAGATTCTCTTGAAGATCCCAACCGGCTTTCCTAAATTCATAAACGATACATTTGCTCATAGGGTTATTCCCATAGTGGTTGAGGATAGGTAGAAATGCATGGCTCTCTTCTTTCATAGGAGTATAGTTGATTCTCAGCAGGGAGGCTATCAGCAGCCCACCACTTATGAGCTGCTGGCACCGCCATACACAACCCCCATAGTGAATTCAAATATACATTTATAATGATCCATGTTTGGCCAGACATTTCTTTTTAATAAATATGCATATGAGGCTGTTGGTGCACCTCCATGGCATGCTTTCACCTTCCCGTTCTAACCCAGCAACACCAAATCCATCGCCTCTTTAATCCCCTCTTCATTCGTCCCAACATATCTCTTCTGGTGGGAACTCCCGAAGTGCCTGGTACATGTGCACTGAACCAATGCTAGACTTACTCATTATGAAAAGTGGTGAACCAAGCTTGGTTCTGAGAATTGCATAAAGAATTACAATATTTTCTTAATTTCACAAAAGTCGATTTCTATAGTCTTTAATTATGTGTAGACTTGGATTATGAGCTGTTGTGGATTATGAGTAGTATTGGATTGTTTCTATTCTTGAATTATTTGTAATCATTAGAGATGAGCGAGTATACTCATCCGAGCTTGATGCTCGTTCGAGTATTAGCGTACTTGAAACGGCTCGTTGCTCGATCGAGTATCTCGCCGGCTCAAGATCGAGCATTTACTTAACGAAACACAGTGAAGAACAGTGAAGAATACAATGAAAACAGTGAACACAGTGAACACAGGATCATTTAAGTGAAGAACACATTGCAGATGTTCCGTACATCTGCTAACTTATCCGAAGACACGCGTGCCGAACGGTGTTCTTCACAATAGTATGTGAAGAACAATATGTGTGAAGAATACATTGCAGATGTGTTCTTTCAGTGAAAACATCTGCAAACATCTGTGTTCTTCTTTAGTGTTCTTTCAATGTGTTATTTCAGTGAAAAATGTTCGAGTCTCCCATTGACTTCAATGGGGTTCGTTATTCGATACGAGCACTCGAGCATCGGGAAAAGTTCAACCCGAGTAGCGAGCACTCGAGCACTTTAGGGCTCTCTTCTCTCTAGTAATCATAGATTATGTGCAGTCTTGGATTATCTGTAGTCTTGCATTATGTGCAGTCTTGTATAGTCTTGGATTATAAATCGTTTTGGATTATTATTAGCCTTTGATTATCCACAGTCTTGAATTATGTAGAGTCTTGGAACATACTATTGAAAAGTTTTTGTCTTGGTATGGGTTTTCTTCTCTCTCTTTGTTTGTACTGCAGTTAATCCATAATTGTATTATTTTTGCCTTTATGTGTTTTATTTATATTTAATAGAATACATTATTTTTGTGATCATGAAAGTTCTTTAGGGAACCTTCACATGTGTTTCGTATGACGATGCGTTGATATATGTTGAGTTTGAGAAGCCACTAGCTAGGCTCACCTTAGTGCACCTGGCTATCATGTAGTCACTTAATTCAGTAGATGCATTGATATTGCCATTGCCTCATTCATGTGATAGCACTCCTTGAGCACTATGTAGGCTGGAAAAGAATGCAGAAGTCAGTTAATCCACTTCTGAGTTTCCAATGGCAAAAAGATAGAAGAACAGTGCAAGAAGAGCATATGGGTCCCTTCTTATCCCATATGTTTTTATAGAGTATGAGCTGTATGTCTCTCAAAATCACATTCATACAACCTGTTACATTTGCATATGATTTTATAGAAAGCAGCAAGCAGATTTACGATGATTATTTGCCCCCCTCCTATCCTAATTGACCCATATGGAACTTCACAGGTTGCACCAAATTTATGTCCCCATCTGTGTCTTCCCATTGCAGTCCTGCTAACTTGAAGAAGTAGAAGCTTTAGAGGGGTTGGCAACTCTTTTACAGAAGTTATCCATGTACCATTACTTCCTTATGGATGATTTCCGAATGTTCATCAAGTGATTCAGCAGTCCTGCTGCTTACTTTTGTACTGTGTGCAGACCCTCTTTGCTTCTTTCTTTACATCTCTGATGAATAGTAGGAGTTGTACCAGGAGAGTTATGACTCATCCTGCTCCCTTCTCCTCCTCTCTTTCTGTCTCTGTCAGTAAGAATGGACAGTGAAAAGAGAGACACTGTGGGAGACACCATGAGGATGGCCCAGAGCAGTGAGAGAGCTGTGTATATATGTAAAGGCAGCGTGGTGAGAACAGGGAAAGGCTGAAGCTATCAAAGGAGGCAAGGCATGTCTAATAGAAAAGATTTATTGAAAAGTGAGCAACCTCTTTGAAGTGAAGCTGTCATGTTAAAATGCTATCTGGTCTACCAGCATCATGTTCCATCATAGAAAGAGGCAAGTTGATTTCACAATTTCATGACATCCATGCTCATTCAGTACTTAGTCCAGTAGGTGGTAATAATAAGTGACATCACCAAATGGGCTCTTAAATACAGAAAGAAACATTAGAGTTCAGTTTCCCAGGACCCTTTCCACATCTTTAACTTAGACTTCCCCTTGTACTCTTAAAAGAACCAGACACCCTTCAACACTGTATGAATACTTCCATAAGCTGTAAAATTTGTCACAGTGCCCCTGCCTGTAATGAATTAACAGGACTACCTAATGAGCCCAAATTGTGTGACTCCTATAGGCACTGCAGTGAATTATATTAGTTGTCTTCACAGAAATATTTTTGCAGAGCCAAAACGGTACTGGACGGGACCAGTATAACAATGCATATTTTGGTGAGATAACCCAATTTATTAAACATTACATGTTTAAAAGACTTTTTATATAATATAGAAAATTCATTTAATATGCTGTATAGATATCATGACAATGCATAAAATCATATAAACAGGAGTAATTTATAGTAAATTTTCCATAGTCATGATATAAACACTAATTCTGCATGTCAATGGCTGGGCACTTTATCCTGCCTTCCCCACAAGACGCTTATAAAAAATTAATACCGTAGCACTACATTTAGATTATTGTATTGCTGCAGTATGCAATTTTCATAAGCATAATGCAGCAAAGCAGATTTATGTCCACTGGCAGTATAGTAATTTGGTGTTAGATTTCTGTACATGTGCCAACTCCATACCATAAGTATAGGAAATATTCATGTAAGAGCATACACTGAACCTGTGCTGGGGATTTCCAATGCACAGAAAGGTAATGGGTTAACTGAAAATGTTTAGTAACCATGCCAATGATATATGTATCCACTCCTCCCTGGTTTATGCAGGTTAAAACCCCCTGTTTTGCAGGATACTATCCCTTTAAGCAAATCTCTGGAGACTAGTACTGAGGATCATGTGATTACTGATTGATTGCAACACTGTTGGAAGCTGGTAAAAAGCAGCAATAGCAGAGTAAGCAGAGGTAAAGGCAGGGGAGGAATGTGTGCATTTTGGATGACACCCTACACTGCAGAGTGCATTGGACTGGGGAGACACTGCAGCACCTCTTCAAGGGCAGCAGGAGGGATGCTCTGCACTGGGAATAATGCAGAGTATGAAAGGTATTGACGATGCCCTGCTGGCTTATCATACAGACATGGTAAGTATCTTTTGAATGTTGTCTTCATGCATTGAGTCTATGAATGGCATTGCTGTATGTGTCAGTGTACAGGACAGATAACTAGACTGTCACTGGTGAAGTGCACACCTCAGATGACATGCTTCCTTTTGTCTTTCTTTCTCCATGGCAGCTGTGTCCTGTCTATAGGAATAATGTTCTCTCCTACTGCGGGCAGGATTGTATATTAGACACGTACTGTAGGACTGTATTATTGTGCTGTAGATGGAGCTTAGTGGTGTTATTACTTTCTGCAATGTTTTGTAAACACTTGTCATTTTGTAACAATCTCTTAGAACACATAGTGGACAATAAGCTGTACATGTGGAGGTACGGAGAGGAGCAGGCAGGTGTATGGCTGAATGGAGACAGTGATGACCCCTGCTGCCTGCATAGGACACATGTGTGAACCTTGTGATAATGTAGTCCTGTGTGTGTGTATATATAGTATGTGATATCAGAGAGGTGACAGCGCAAGATAACTCGTGTCCTTACTGCTGTTTCTAGAGATTAGCAGCCCAGCTAGGGACAATGACGTCATTGCAGCATGTACAGTATACATACTATACATGTAACACTACTACATGTGCAGAGATGGAACCGCAATACAACAAGACATAAAATGATTTCTCCTATTTATTAACAATAGCCCTTTCTACCATGATTGTTCTTTATGCCCCTCTGTATATAACCTTCTTCTCTCTACTGAGTTTATAGTAGTAATTACATATTATTGGATAATGTCAAGTTTCATTAAGCTTTTTTTTTCCAAAGGGGAATGTGCATTGTCTAATTCTTGTGTGTATTTATAAGATAAAATGCCAAGCAATACACAGAGACTCAGATGTAAAATCTGTCACTATGTCCTTCTCTGCACAATATTCTTTATGTCACAGAACGCTGGGATAGCATACAATGGGCGCTATTAAGCTGTCACAAGTATGAATGGCCTGTATCATTATCTAGAACCCCAGGCTGTCAATAAAAACAACTCTTAATTGGACATACATTGCTTGATGAAGTAGTATACTGTCACATAACTAGTTATAATGGGTTAATGCTGGATTGTAATGGCATTGCAGGATGTTGGAGTCTGGTGTTATGACAATACATGTATTTTTATATTTAAATATTCTTTAGTATTATTATTTTGTATTATTATATTACACTATACCTTTCCTGACAAATTCAATTCCCACAGAAGATCTATGTGATTAATGCAGAAACCGAATAGAGAATTTCTCTGATTAAAATGACACCCTGTCGCCGTATAAGCCATTCAATTATGATCACACTGCTAGAAGTAAAACTGGAGCTGCCTATTGACTAATGTGTCTTCATGATCAGTAATTGGCATCTAGTAGTAGACAAGTGATCACAAACCTGAAAACAAAGCTCACAGTGATCACTACAGACTCGGACCCTTTACAGCATAGTAAAATGCGACAAAGGATGAGTATAGAATTAAGTTTAATTAACTGTATGTATGAATTGGCAGGAATATTGCACATCTCTGTACAGATGAGGACCATTCGGAATATGCAAGTAGCATGGGCACGTCATTGTCCCCAAGCCTTTCCCACTGCTTGATCGGCTACATATTATTACAGCTTGAGAGAATAATGTAGTCATTTAGTTTATTTATAGTACATGATGTGGCTCATGTTTTACCTATCCTCTCAGGTCTTGAATTCAGACCTGTGTGCTGCTTCCATTCATCTATTCCGGCTCATCTCCTCTGACCCTAGCTGCCTTCTGCTCACTCAGAGAGGACGTTTACATAAATGATCGTGTCAGAAAGAGAAGTGATTTCTGCAATCCTTTTAAAAGGAGAACTTCAATTACTTCGATTATTTGTTGTAATGTACAGGCGGTCCCCGGGTTACGTACAGGATAGGTTCTGTAAGTTTGTTCTTATGTTGAATTTTTATGCAAGTCAGAACTATATATTTTATAAAATTGTAACTCCAGCCAAAAATGTTTTGTTCTCTGTGGCAATTGGAGTTTAACCATGTTGGGTTGTCATAAGAACCAGAAATAGCAACAATAAATCTTAAATGGATAACTGTGATAACTGTTATAGCTGATCATTGTAGTCTATGGCTAACGTACAGTAAAGTAACTAGGGGTCGTCTGTAAGTTGGGTGTTCTTAAGTGTGAGACCGCCTGTATAGTCTTTTGATTCCTTACAAACTAGTTAGAGTTATTTGGTTAAAAAATGGTTATTTTTAAAAGTCAATATTTCACAATGTAATTTTTTTTGCTTCTAACATTAAGTAAAGAAAAAAGTAGGTTTGTTGCAGCCAGGAATGTGCTAATGTGCTCTAAAATATGCTGTTGGCGCCTAACTTAGTTTATTTTTATTTAATAGAAACTTTTTTTTTTTAGGTGTGTCCACATGGGTCAGATAAGATAGCCATTTGGTTCAGATTCCAAATTTACATAATGACAATTTATGCTGTACATTTTATCCTTAGAATAGCATATGCTGAGTGCTGAATACACTCATTTGATTTGGTAAGTAGTTTGGCTCAAAATCAAAGAAAGATCTAATTTAGAAAGGATGTATGGACATGCCTAAAGCACGCTTACCAGCAAATCCACAATTTTAAAGTTAAAATAAAGCCTTGTTCGTACTGTTCGCCTGAGGTGGATTTTCTTGACGTCGCCTGGCTTCTAAAGCTGCACAATGTCCAGTCTGCGGGGCTGGTCCGATATACAGAAGGCCTTACACTTTGTCTCATCCTCTTCCTACAGCACTCTCATGCCTCTGTAAGCTCATAGCAGCAGAGAAAGTTTCAGCAAAAAGTGGGGATAGGGGCTGGGGGGAGGGCTCCTGCACAATGTAACAGTTTATCTTAAAGAGGACCTGTCACCTAAATTTTCGGCACTAGGAGCTGCTTACTAAAGTAAGCAGCTCCTAGTGCTTGATCAAACGCCACAGTATTATAGTGATAGCGTTACCGAAACCTCCGGTAACGCTATCAAACACTGCGGCGGGGTACAGTGTAATCATCGGACAGCAAAGCTGCCCGATGTATTCATGAGGGGGCGGTCCGAGGCGCTGCCTCTTCCCCGGACTGCCCCGCTAGCTCCATAGGCTGGCAGTGACTGCCGCACGCTAGGCTGGCAGTGACTGCCGCGCGCTAGGCGGCAGTCACCGCCCCTAGCCACGCCCCAACCCCGCCCCCTCATGAATACGTCGGACAGCTTTGCGAGCTGTCCAACAATTACATCCTACCCGGTTTCCGGTAACGCTATCACTCTAACACTGGGGCGTTTGATCGAGGTCCTAGTGCCGATAAATTGGGTGACAGGTCCTCTTTAAGCTAGAACATGGAAGGTCAGACCCCCCCCCCCCCAGAGCCCTTTAGGTCTATTAGCATAATTTTGAAAGTTGATTTTAGAAGGAAGGAAGCCATGGATAACAAAAAAGATTACCACATTATGAGTAATTGTCCCAGGTGTATCCATGCTTAATTTTTGATAGATTTCCTTTAAACGTAAAGGGTCATGCTCAGTTGAACCCTTTTTTAAATTTTTTTAAAAGGAGTTGTCTACTTTAAGCACATAAACAGAAAATATTTATTGTCTTTGTAAGGAATATTAACATTTTCATCAGCATGAAATTTGCAAACATACTTTTTTTTTTTTTTTTTTTTTTTTTTACACTTCCAGAAATTATATAAGATAACAAGTCTCTGGGCAAGTAGAATTCAGTATGCAAACCCTTATGCAAAATGCAATACACTTGGCACAATGAGGGTTTACATTTGGTTTTCCCTCATGAAAATCCAGAATGTGTATAAGCCTAATGTTATCTACACAAGTAACATATTGCATGCGGATTAGCTGCATGGTAAATCTGCAACATTATTTTTATAGCACAGATCACAGTTGTTCTGAATATGTTCATATGCTGCTTCAATTGTAACTATTTCTGAAGGCCACTACAAGACATGGAAGAGAAAAAAGGGCTACTCTATTAATCAAATAGTCAAATGTAAAGGTTGTAAAAAATGTCAGCTATGTCACAAGTTGAGACAGTTTAAATACCCTTAGGGGTTCTCAGTTGAGATTTCCTCAATTAGATTGTTATGTGGATTAGATGATTTTGTTACTAGAATGGACTTAAAGGACATTTTGCCTCAGTTTTACTGAAGGGTAGATGTGTAGTACAAACCAGTTCCTGAGGAACAGTTCTTCTCAGGACTTCTCTAACTCTATATGGTGCAGTTACGGCAGTATAGTACCTCAGAGTGCCTGGTCTTATAATTTAGTCACTCTCTCGTTACACTTCCAGTCCCGTCCGGTCACTGACATCACCTGCTCTATGCACTGTGGATAGGCGGGGACCAGGTGGGACTTGTATCAGTAGGGGGAGTGAATAAATTATGAGACCAGGCACTCTGAAGTGCTTGGGTGACATAGCCGGAGTGCCCCACTCTGATTAGCGTAATTTATTATATATCCTAAATTGCAAAATTATAGTAAAAGTCCTGAGGAGCATTTTTCCTCAGGAACAAGTCAGTAGGACTAGGCTATCGTTACTAAAAACAATGGTAATTGCCCTTTAATCGAGTGTTGTTTCTTAAAATTCTTTAAAATGAGGATCATGGGTTTCGCACCGTAGTAAATTTTAGTTTTCAGAACAAATCTGACAATTCCTGGCAGTTTGCTAGGAATTATTATTATTTTATGGCTGTATGGCAGAAAACTGGTGTACAAGCCCTAATACATCCACCCCACGGAATGAGAAGAGGAGACTGTTCGGACAATTATTGAAGGGCATTTCTACAATTCCACCAATAATCATTTAATCAGTCTATTTCTTGTTTAAGTTCCTCTCTGTGCTGATGAAAATAAATCTAGCTGCTGTGAATCACTCCGCCCCCCACCCCCTTTATCCCTTATGCATAGTGATTCCTTGTAATGTGACTCCAATGTGAGCTTCAGTAGATATTTGAGTAAGCCCACATGCGCACACACAAGCTGTTTTTGCCCATCAGCTCTGATGTAGTCACCTAGTAATGCAGACCTCTCCCAACAAGGTTTTCGTGATCCATCCAAAACAGCTAGAGCATTCCATTTTCTAAATATTGAACCACGGCTTGAACCAATAAAATCATGCCAAAACAAAAATGAGGAGTCTAAAGAATAATCCATAATATTCTGAAAACCAGCAAACTTTTAGCCTTCAATTGGACATGTCTGATAGATTGATCCTTTTTTTTTTTAATGAACTATTGTAGGAAATGCTAAGTAACTGGTTTCACAAAAATCTTTTTTGACTTTTCAGCAAAATAAAGTTGTAAATACATTGCAGACCGTAACTCTTCAAATTCTAGATTTATCCAGCAGTCTAAAAACTGCAGTACAAATCCTGCCTAATGATAAATGCCCCCCACAAAATGTAACATTGTGTAAAATAATGCATATAACTGCACACAACAATAGGAATTGGAGAAATAAAAACTGCAAATATTTTCACAATTTCATGCACTCAGTGATGGGTGGAGTGTGTGAATTTACCAATAAAAATTCTGCACCACTTGATGGGAAAAGTGAGCTGTCTGTACCTAATCCACCAGACATTCCTGTCAATAAAATGGCTGCAGATGGAGAGTCATGTGATCTCTAACTGTCCATCTGCACAGTTTATGGACAGAAATGGCAGCTAATGACGCATTTAAAATTTCTGAATCTGGGGCTTTACTTTACATATCAAGTAAATGATGATGAACTTTTTATTTCAGGTAAATTACCTCTTTCACATTGGCGTTTGGTGCTCAGCTTTAGTGGCGCATTTGTTGCGTTTTGTCTCCGTTGTGTCTCAGTTTTTCTCCAAACAAAGAACTGAAGGTTTAATGTTGCTTTGAAAACCTTACACCTGGTCTTTCAGCCTCATCGGTAAAAAAAAAAGGATGATTTATTGCCTACCGTGATCCACATCTAATTATTTTTTTTTCCTCATGGACAACAGAATCAGTGAAAATAAGCCAATGTGAAAACGCCCATAGTAATGAATAGCTTTGGGAAGCATCCGTGGAAATCACTGAATCATGGGCGTGAAAAATGCCAATGGGAAAGAGCCCTAACCCAGACTACAATAAAGCTGAACTAAAGTGTTCAACCCCTATTAGTAAATTAAAATGTCTAGTAATTTTCAAACTGCCATTCTTCAATGTGATGTCCTCTTTTTCCAGGTTCAGGAATAACAATCGTTTTCTGCACTGAAACAGCATGGGCACCTCGGTCTCACTAGCTGTCTACATTGTCATCGAAGTACTTATTGCCCTGGTTTCTGTGCTCGGGAATATACTGGTGATCTGGGCGGTGATTGTGAACCAAGCACTTCGAGACACCACTTTTTTCTTCATTGTGTCCCTTGCTGTGGCTGATATTGCAGTAGGAGCACTGGTCATCCCTTTAGCCATAATAATCAGTATTGGACTGGAGACTGAATTCTATAGCTGCCTGATGGTGGCCTGTATTATGCTGATCCTTACTCAGAGCTCCATACTTGCACTACTAGCTATTGCCGTGGACCGGTATCTTCGAGTCAAGATCCCAACAAGGTTAGTAGCTTTAATTCCAAAATCTACTCTACTCATTTTATTTCTTTAACCTTTTGGTTTCTACAGTGTTTTAAACAGAATGGTTTTTCAACAATAAAGGACCTTCCTTGACTGGTATTTTCCTTTCCAAGTATTATACAGTAGATCCTTTATAGAATTTATGATTCATTTTTATGCCTGATTAAAGGAATGATGGGGAAGTGGTGCGTGTCTTTATTATACAATGGTGTCACCACCACTAGGTCTTGTCTTGGGTATTCTGCTTGAAGCTTGCTTTTAAAAGCATGTGTTTTTTTTTTTTTTGGCAATTTTTTCCCCCCTCTTATGCTATAGCTAATATACTTGAGTTTAAAAAGGTATTCAGGGTGTCTAGTTAATTTTACAACTTCTGTTTTAAACATTCAGATATTCTTAAGGCACTAACATGTATATTCACACTTTTATTCTAGTGGTTGTCATGACGACTAAAACTGTCATGCCTTTTAGACTACTTCTCTGTAGGGACAATGTTGGAAACGCTGCTCATCCCTCTCCATAAGAAACTGAGCAGTACAATATTTGGCCTGTTTTGGTCATGGTATGGCAATACATTGAGCTCATTGCATCATGACTGGGTGTAACAGACGTCTATGGGGGGCTGTGATCTGTGTGGCCAGATCATGGCCCCCAATACAGTCGTGTGCATGTAGCCTAAACAGTTTCTCCAGAATTGTTACTGCAGTGCCCAGGTTAAGGCTGGCCCCAATGCTATGTTGAGTGCATCAGGTACTGTAGAGGTTTCACCACATGTTGCTGCTCTCTGGAAGCAGTGGTAAGGCATGGTGCACCCCAATGGGAAAGTCCAGAGTGTTGGGGACTGTAAGTAGCGGTTACCTTTAACAATTTAACAACAAAGCAAGACATAGGGCTGACTTCTTCAATCCCCTCCCTGACAGAAGAAGTGCTCTATGCTGAGGGAAGGCCTGGGTTAGCTGCCCTTTTCCTCAGAAGGCTAGTACCCTGGCCAAAGGTTAGGAACCCAAGGCAAATTATCCCTATCTCAGCTTCATCTGGTTGTTCCGGTAGACTGGCAGGCTTTTCCTCCTGCTTTCTAACTTTAAGACAGGGACTGGGACTCTTCTCTTTTATATGCCTTTTATTTTAGCCCAAACAATGACATGGCATTCTCCCACTTGCATTTAGTCCTGATAATATTCTATAGAAGAAAGTTTCCAAAGCGGTAAACAACTTTCCAGAAAGTATCTGTCATTCTAAAGGTCGGGTTGTCTGGTTTTCTCCTGCAAAACAATTTCTACTATAACTGTGGAAAATTACTAATTCTCTTTAAAAGATGCAGCAGAAATGTCTGTTCATTAACCCTTTCTACAGATCTATATAGATACATATATAGAGAAATATTCAAATGTCCAAAGTTCAATGCTCCTCTGATTTTAAGAGGAATACAAGCATTGACTTAAACAAACGTGTCACAAAAAGTAAGATACCTTTTCAGTATCCTGAGTCAACAAGAAGAAAGATTGTCTTAGGTTCGAGTTCTGGAATAGTTTCATGGAACCCTATTGTCTTGGCCCATTGGATTTATATGGATGGCTCCGAGAATGACAAACAGAATTCCCTGCTCACTGTATGACCCAAAAATGTTGGAATCTCAATAATATGACACTTTTCTGATTTTGCAGATTCCTGCTTGTCTGGGTGGTCATGTGACCTCTACTGAGCCATACTTTTGCTCCTTACTGCTATGTCACAAGCATAGTCCTGGCTATGGACTTAAGGGCACCCCTCAGTTATGTATGTGTGTGCTTGTGGGGGGGGGGGGTGGAAATCGGTCACATAGTGGCAGACATCACTTATTGGGAATGGCAATGACATCTAGCAGTGTTTGACTTGCTCAGTTCCTGCCTACTATGTCCTCTCGATCTACAGAGAAAGGAAAGGAGGTGAGCAGCTAGGATGGAGCCAATAGGTGTGCATGGAGCACATACATGGTGCATGGGAACAGGGCAATGGAGTAAAGAGTTGTGGAGGAATTGAAAGCTTTTGGGATTTTAGGGATACAGAGAGAAAAACAAGGCATGAGCACATGGTTCTGAATAGGGAAGTGAGTTGGTATTGTGCATAGGTGGTGTGTTGTGATTACTAAAAAGGCTTTGGGCATGGCAGTTGTTTCTACTGTAAGAGAAAGGAGTGCTGGTAAATGTATTGTCACAGACCACAAGCGTAAATAATGGCTGGTTGCTTTATATTTTTGGGACACCCAAAGTTATCCTAATGAACACATGGGGACCATTTTTGAATATGAGTTTGAGCCTGGAAAAACTCCCTGAATTTAATATGACTGGTAAAATATTTACCATCTTAAACATGCTGGCAAAATTACTTGTATGATTTCAAATGGCAGCATTCAGTATCTTGCCTCTGGTAAATTCTGTTTATACCATACACTGCAATAAAGGCAATAATCACCAGATAGAAAGTATTTGCAAACAATACCTCATTTTCTGGAGTTGATTGTTCCCTACAATCGCAGCGTTATTGTTTAATCAGCAGGATTTGTCAGAAAATGTATAGTTCTTATATTATTCCAACCGTTAAGTTAATAATTCAATTCCCTTCAATTAGCTTTCAGAGCTTTAATCAGGAAATGGGGATGATGAAATCTAGCTGCATTTCCATCAGATCTAGGATGGTCGTCCAGCGTGCGGCCGGTGAATATAGGAAGAAAATGCTCAACTATCATTTAATGTAATTAAGTGTGAGATTGTGTTAAATTAGTTTTGTGTAAGAGTTCATAACTGAACGCCCATGCCCTAGAGTTACTGTCAATGCAGTATTTCAGTGAAGAGCCAAAGATCCTTAAGGCTGTCATTGCTAGTCAGAGATTAATAAAAAGGTAAGGCCATTTCTGAGTAGATCGGTGAGCACTGTAGACGTTGTTCCGTTAGATAAAAGAACAGCCCTGAGGCTCTGAATGCCCTTTTTCCACTGCTTCACATGTTGCTTGTCTCTCAGCATTTGTTTATAGATTTGTGAATGTTTAATGTTCTTCTCGCCCAATCTGTTCTAGTTGGACTAAAAATAAAAAAGGACAAATGCATTTTTATATCACTTGTTTCTAAACTGCACTAAACCGAAGGCATGGTGTATAATCCTATTGAACAACCCAACAACACAACCCAAGAGCAATGTACTTGCATGTTAACCCTACAAACTCACTTCCTCACACAAGAATATAAAGCATAAGTAGAGATGTTACCGAGGGCATAATATAGAGGGTATTGATAGTAGCAAGAAGTGGCGGGAGGAGCTTGTTATCAATTCAACAACACTTTATATTAGGTGGGGCCCTATCACAGACTTTGCAATGCCACATACAAATATTCGGGGTAATTGCTGTGCAACTGGTCATACAGCGGTCTCCATTCAATGTAGTCCTGGATAATTTTAGATTTTTTTTCTTTACCATATTTTACTGGAGACTTTCGAGAAAGTGAGATGCCCTCAATGTAATGGCAATGCAGATGACTCTCGGATGCTCTGTACAGAATACTGGAATTTAATTTAATTCCTTAAAACCTCCATGCCACACTATATAGGCCTGGGTAGAGTTATTGTTTGCCCTAACCAAGGGTTGGCCTACATAAAAAAGGTTAATGGTGATGTCCCTGTTGATAAAGGAGTTAATTGTAAAATCTCTTGTGTCCTAGAGCTGTGAATCATGTGTAGCCCCTCTCTAGGCTCTAGTGATGTTATACTGAAACAGAAATTGAACGGGGTCAACTTGTGTCAAACTAATCACTTTCAGCCATTTTCTCCTCCCTTTCAATGATTGTTGCAAACTTTACTGCTGGGCTATACCACTCTACTTTTAGGATGGTGGATGCTGTTCTAATAAGGGCCTTAAATATAGACAAAAGTTCATTGCGAGGTTTTCTATCAATGTTCTCAAGAACATGGAGCCAAAGTGTCCTGGGGTCTCATACACCCATTTTTCAAAGATCTAAGAATAAAACTAAATATGGTAATAGAACCGGCTATTTCAGCTTTGCCCTATTCATTGTGTCGTAATCCCCCCCCACAGAATGTTTTTCTAATCTCACAAAGCCACTTTAAACTATTCCTAGTGCAATACCAAACGATGGATTGTTATTCTTTGTCTGCCCTCCTCCACCTCTAACCTGAATGTCTTCCAATAATATATCAGATCAGTAAATATCAGAAGAGGGTACACAGTGGAAGACCTTCTGGGACCGTAGCTGGCTGTAAATTATTTTAATATGTATAATAGTAGTATTCTTTGCTGTTATATTTATATATTGTGATCACATAAGGTCATGAGAAATGGAGACTGCATGTTCATGGGCACAAATATTCCACATCCTCCGAAAATCTACGGTATAAGGTTGGCTATTACTGTAATTTGAGCTGCACCTAATATACTGTAAAAGCAATATTAATCTTATTTCTTACGTTCTCTTTGGTTGTTATTCTATTGGAAAATTAGAATTGTTTAGGAAAGATCTAGACTTACAAGAAATGATGGCCGTCTCGGAAAAAAATTGACATTGGTTTCAGCTTTAAAAATGTTTCCCATTATACTGTTGGTGTTGCTGATGAATTCAGAGGTTGCTGTAAAAGATCACATTCCTGTGGAAAATGTCACTTTCATTTATCTTTTAATCTGATCCTGATTTAATCAAAGACCAGCAAAATATTGATTCACCTTGTGGAAGGCCCATTAGGATTCTGCTGTGGTAGGTAATGATAAATATAATTTAGGAATTCTTCACATTCAGGTTTTTTTTGTTGTTGTTTTTACATGTTTTATGAGGCAAAACCTACCTGTAAATAATGATGTATCTTCTGCAAACAGACCATTACCGAAAGCTGAGCTTCTGCTGCATAAACCGTGGACATTTACACCAACACTTTGCGGGGTTCTTGGTAGCAAAAGTCGCAGATTTACATGTGCATTTTCTGCATGATAATCTAGATTGTCCAGATACCCTGATAGTCCAAGGCAAGTGTTAGGAAGTTGGCTACTATGGAAAGTTTTTGGAACTTGGAGACTGGTACTATTTGCATGCGGCTGTACAGTTGTGAGTTGCCAAGAATAGACGTAACTGATGGCCGGAGGCATACCGTTCTGACATAGAGGACTTTCCCTAAGGCCACATTCGGTCATCCAGAAGGAGCGTCCATGAGCTAGCCACAAAGACAACACATGCCTCACAGACGCCACAGACGTGCATCGTGAACAGATCCCATGCGGGGAGCTCATTGGAGAGAGGAATATAATAACGTGTCTCCGGTTCCGCCAGTTTCTACCTAGAAAACTCTAGTCTTTTGCTGCGCCAAATTTAACGCTGTGATGCTAAATTCTGGTGAAGTATAAGCTCGTGGGTTCCCTCTTTAGACCTAATTTTAGTTTGTGTAAACTGTGCATCAGACTTTTTGGTGTGCAGATTAATTCCCATTGGATACAACTAGAGATGAGCGAACATACTCGTCCGAGCTTGATGCTCGTTCGAGCATTAGCGTACTCGAAACTGCTCGTTGCTCGGACGAATACTTTGCCCGCTCGAGTAAATGGCATCTCCCGCCGTTTTGCTTTTTGGTGGCCAGAAACAGAGCCAATCACAAGCCAAGAGACTCTGCACTCCACCCAGCATGACGTGGTACCCTTACACGTCGATAGCAGTGGTTGGCTGGCCACGATCAGTTGATCCCTGGAATAGACTAGCCCTGCTGCGCTCTGACTACGGATCATTCTGGTCTGGATGCCGCTAGGGTAGAGAGCTGCTGCTGGTCAGGGAAGCGTTTAGTGTTCTATTAGAATTAGGTTGGCAGGGTATTCTACAAGAACCCAACGGCTCTTCAGGGCTACAATAACGTTTTTTTTTTTTTATTTGCTTGGGGCGTGGCTTGCTGGCACTAGTGTAGTGCCAGCTAGTACCATATTGTGAGGGAATTGGCTGTGAGGACCTGCCCGTCGTTGTGTTTAGCGTCTTAGTGGACACGCATATCCACCTCAAACACCAGACAGAGGGGACAATTTATATAGGGGTTGAGTGAATTAGGCAGTCTGCTGATTTATTCTTTTTTTAGCTGTATTTCATTTATCAGCTCAAACTCATCTTGCAAAGCAAAATCCAGTTGTGTGCTGTCAGTTTAGGTTAGAAACTAGCTCAGTAGCAATAGAGTCGCATCGTTTATTTGTTAAAAAATAACACAATTTATTTTTTTCCCCAGTTTACACTTTAATGGAAATGTTTAACCCGCGGGCTAGGGTAGAGGGCGTGGACAGGGCGTCCCACTATGCATGGGGTCAGAGGTCGTGGTCCTGGGCGGGGATGAGACAAGCGATGGATGGGGGAGCAGGGGAACGCCGCCAGAGGTAACACTCCCTAGTTCATCATGTCTCAAGTTACTGGGACTCTGTATCGTGGTAGAGCACTGTTGAGGCCAGAACGTGCGAAGAGGTGATGTTGGGATTCGGACAATGCTTCGCCCATTTGTCCACCAGTCAGTCTTCCACGCAGTCCCACCATGTCACCGAATCGGCACTCCCCAGCTCCTCCACCTCAAGCCCTTCCCCCCAGTCTGCCCCCTCCCACCAAAATTGGCATTTGAACCGGCATACTCTGAGGGAACTGTTTTCTGGACCCCTTCCACGTCACAAACCACTTGTCCTGCTGCTTGCTGAGCTATTTTCCGATGCCCAGGTTTTCCACCAGGTCGCAGTATCTGTGGGTGATGATGACATTATTCACGTAGTGGAAGAGTGGGTAAAGAGGTGTCGGACGATGAGGAGACCACGGGGTGTCAACAGTGGTGAAGTGTTGTCAGGGCAGGAAGTCGGGGGGAGCAGACTGAGGGATCGGAGGATGATGAGGGACAGACCCAAGCTGGGTTGATAGGCCGGGTTGAACACCAGTGCTTCTGAGACGGAGGAGAGTCCTATAGCAGACAAGGTTGGAGAGGCAGTGGGTGGGCCAGAAGGAGAGGAGGGCCGAGCTGGTGCTCAGCGCCAAATGTTGCCACGTAGTCAGGCTCCGCCGTGGCGAGGGCTAGATTTTCAAGATCTGGAGGTTCTTTAGAAGAAACACCGGTGACCGACAGACTGGTTTGCAACTTGCCAAACCAGGATCGCAAGGGTTCCACCACTACTAGCTTAACTACCACCAGTATGCGCAGGCATCTGAATGCTAAACCCCACTCATGGCACCCAAGCCGTTCACCGTCCGGGGCCACACACTGCTCCTTCCTTGTCATCTGCTAGTCAGCCCCCTGCCCAGGACCCGGCCCAAACACCCCCGCGTGCGAAACCCCATCTGCTCCACGATCCTCCACAGCATCACCAGCGTTCAGCTCTCATACCCCAGACCGCTGGAGCGCAAAAGGAAGGTATAGCGCAACCCACCCACACCCCAGAGCCTCAACACATCTCCAAGTGCTTAGCCCTGGAGATGAGCCCTATAGGTCTGGTAGAGACCGAGGCTTTCGAAACCTCATGCGGCGGCCGCCCCTCGGTATCGGCTCCCCAGCCGCCACTACTTTCCCGGATGTGCCGTCCCAGCCTGCACCAAGCAGTGTCGAGAACATCACACGTGCCCTCGACCAACGCCGTTTTGACAAGGTCCCCTGACCACGGACACGTGGACGAGTGCTGCCGGGCAGGGCCACTATATCGTCTGACGGCACATGGGTTAACTTGGTGGAGCGCTGGGACCGAGTCGACCCTGGGGGCTGGTCATATTACTGCCGACGCCGAGGATTGCGGGGCCTACCTCGGTCCAGGTGTTTCCAGGCTACTATGCTCCTCCTCCTCCCCCCCCCTCACCTCCCTCCTCCTTGAATTACCATCCGTGGGCATGGCGCCATCAGTCGGTAGCTTAGCACTGCAGCAGTGCCATCGCTAAGTGAACAGCCCACGGCGTAGCCTCAAAACTGCTGAGCCTAGGCGATAAAAGGCACACCGCTCAAGGTATGTTATTACAGTGGCATCACGGTCGCAGACTAAGTCTGATCTGTGGCTGACACCGCTGAAACTGAAGCCAGGCATCGATGGTTGATGTGTGTGACAACGGCTTAACACTGGTGGAGCTCTGCAACTCGGCCAGACTGCACATGTGCCATGCCTGGCCCATGTGTTAAATCTCATAGTTCAGCGGTTCCTAAGAACATACCCCATCTGTTCGATTTGCTACGCACGAAGGTGGCCGCAATCGACTGCGCATTTCAGGAAGTCCAGCACAGATGTGCACTCTCAGGGCAGGGCAGCGCAGCGCGCCGCCTCAAACTGCCCGCTCACCGACTGTTGTGTGCGACGTTGCCCAAAGGTGGAATCAAACAACTAACCATGTATCCAGAGACACTAAGCAGCGCAAGAGCGATTGTTAGACTGCCAGATGTCAATTCCACCAGAACTGGTAGTCAGGTCAGTCGGCTTCTCAAGTCTACATGGGAGGGGCGTGGTGTCTGATATCTGTCAGTGCTGAGTAATGCTGAGAGTCAAAACAAGATGGTCAGTGGCGATTGCGCCTCATCAGCCTCACCATCCACGCTGCTTGGCCGTTGAAAAAATCTCTGATCAGCATGAAGTCGGAAGCTTGCGTCGTCAAAAGAGACGGGGGGAAGAAGATTCCTTGTGATAGCCAAAGCAACCTTAGGTCTGGTTCTAAGGCATAGCGGAGGAGGTGGAGAGGATAGAGGGGAAGAGGAGGAGAATGTTGGGAGACGACAGAGGGGACCATTGTTCAGTCTTCACTGTTCAGCGTGTATGGGCAGAAGAAGAGGAGGTTGGAGGAGGAGGAAAGGCAGGAATGGACAGTAGCCAGTGAGGGGAGGCGTGAATTCTTGCGCGTTGGGAACTCTGGCAGCATATGGAGATTTCATGCTAAGCTGCCTATCCGTGACCCTCGCGTTCAAAGAATTTTTCCAAGCACCGAGATACGGTATTCACTCTCCTGGACCACAGGTACAACGCACAAATTTCCACTCTAATCCCTGGAGGAAAGGAGTGTGAGAATGCATGAACACCAGCAGGCTGGTGCACGCTGAAAACGTATTCCCCTCTGACAGCGCTAGCGGCAGAGTGCGTAGTTCGCGGACAAGTGCGAGGGAGAGTGGCGACAGTGCAGTTGTCCAGCACTGGCAGGGGGGTCGCTTCAAGGCCTGTTGCCAGTTATGTCACACCCGCAAGAACACTGTAACCTGTCCCCCGTTCTCGGCAGAGTAGGGCTGATCTTTACAGAAAGATGGTGAGGGAGTAGTAGTCTGCACATACCATCGTCCTAATGATCACACGCTCCTACAACTACTGGGTTTCAAAAGGGACATGTGGCACGATAGGAGCGCTATGCCTTGGAGGTCTTGCCTGCCCGGCCGCTAGGGTGTTGTCCGAGCGGGTGTTTCATTGCAAGCTGGTGGCATATCAACGATAAGCGTTACAGCCTGTCGACTGACAGGCTGTACGCTTATCAAGATGAATAAAGCCTGGATTCTCCGATTTCCATTCTACCAGGTGGAAAGAAGCTGAACTGAATATGTATGCACTCCTCCTCCTCATTGTCTTTTTCTCCTCCTCTTGTACACTAAGCAGAGGAAAACTGGCTATTTTTTTGCCAGGGCCAACTGGCTGGCTAGAGTACTCTTATTAGATTTTTCTGGAGGCCAACTACCCTGTCCTCTGTGTTTAAACAATTTTTGGACTGCCCACATACAGGCACTCAATCTATTCAATTTTCTGGAGGACCAGTCATCCTGCTCCTCGGTTTGAAAACTTTTGGACGCCAAATACAGGCACCTATCCAAATTAAATGTCTCCATAGCAGCCTCCACACGTGTTTTTTGCTGCCTTCCACAGTTGCTCCATTGCTACCTCCACAGTACCTCGCCATAGCTGCCTCAAAAGTAGGTCCCATAACTGCCTCCATACATGGTCCCTTATCAACGAGCTGTGTCAGGCAGGATTTTGGATTGTTTTCATGGCTCATGTAACTTTGTCGCCACCCTGCTGGTGATACACACAAAATATACTGGCAAACTTTTATCTTATTCCAATAAATTTGAGGCGTTCTCTGCTCACCTCCTTGGTTCATCTCTGCCACCCATTGGTTTTAAGCCTGAGTCCATTTGGGGTATGTGCCAAGACATCCTCTAGCTGCCGCTGCTGCCGCTGCTCTGTGTAGTCCCTAAGTGTCTGGTCATTATTGGATGATTTTAGATGCTATCTAGCCTCATTCGGTCACTCTGTCTCTTTGCCATGCTGTTGCCCATACTATGGCATAATGGTGCGAATTAAGCAGCCTCCGAGGCCTCTCATGCATGCTGCCCCTGCTGTTTCTGTCCTTTCCGTGGTGTTTCCATCCTTTTCTGAGGTTCCCAGGTGCTGGCTCAATCTTCCCGTGCAGATCCTTGGTCCCTTGAAAAATGCTCGAGTCTCCCATTGATTCAATGGGCTCGTTTTTCGAGACGCGCACTCGGAGCAGGCAGAAAGTTCGTCTCGAATAACGAGTACCCGAGCATTTTAGTGCTCGCTCATCTCTAGATACAACCCCTTTCAGAAAAACCATGCCCATTTTAAGTCACAACTCTTAGTCGGAAAAGTCTGTAAAAGGTGTAAAAGCCTTGTTAAATGTAGCACAAAGTATTTTTAGACAGATGTGTGGCCAATTAGTGGGCATAATGATGGGAAAGGAAATGTGTTTATAAGGGACAAGTAAGATGATAATATAGTTTTTAGCACTGAGCTGTTAAAATAAATGGAAAATTTTTTTATGTTGAATTGATAATGTAGTAAATCAATGTACCACAACCCATTCATTGTTTTTTTCAGACTAATGGCTGTAGCTTGCTGTGAATACCTGTTTACAACATCCCTTTTGAATGGGAGTGATTGATCATTGTGGCCTCCTGCTGCAAACCTAAATACATTTTGTGACCTGGACATTCAGAAGACTGAATATAAACTGTACATACATATTTTTGTATATTCCAAGCTACAATATTATAAGGCTAGTAATAAACAGCCAAAAAAGAAAGTGGTCAACACAAAGTTCTTTGTAGATTCTAGCTACTGCGCATACTATATTTCAGAATAAAGATGTTTGAGCATCTGGCTTGGACTTTCATTTCTCATCTATTATGATGTTGGAGGGACTCAACCTGCGGAAGTAAACTTAGATTTATAAAAATTAAGTATTGGAGCAATGTTCAAACTTCCTGCCTTTTGATGCTCCAGTTAGCCCAGGCTTTTAAACTTAAAAATGGGCCACAAAGGTCCGGCAGAAGACAAAGGCCTCTGCCCACGAGTTAGTTTTTTTTTTTTTCCCCCAAACTCTCTCCACATGTGGGATTAATTAAACTGACTGCAACTTTTCACACTGTTGGCATGCAGTGGCTGTGTCCAATGGGGTTTTAAAGGGGTATACCTAGAAATAAAAAAAAAAAATTAAAATAACCAGGGGAAAACAAAAAAACATATTCTCTAAATTGAAAAAAAAAAAAAAAAAAAAAAAAAATTCACAGATATATTTCCTGCCTGTCTCCTATCAGAATTTAATATTCTAGTTGCCCCTGGATCCGACAGTAATTCTTCCGACTATGGTCCGGTTCTTCTTATGAATAGCTTCTCTTTTCTACACACTGCATTACATTAAAATGTAAAAACTTCCTTTCATGGGCAAACCCCTTTAAGTGCAGGGTCAGGAACTGGTTACTGGGTAAACTTTCTTGGAGCTGTATTAGCTCTGCTAATCTTCCACATCCTCTCCACAAAAGAACTATATCACAAAGCTATTTGTGTAAGTATATTCCAGGGAACCAACCAATTGGACAGCATTAACCTCACCAGGGGATTATTAACCCCTTAAGGACGCAGCCATTTTATAGTTTAAGCCTCAGCCCCATTTTTTGGGATTCTGACTTGCGTCGCTTTATATGGTTATAACTTTTCAATACTGTTACTTATCAAAGTGATTCTGAGATTATTATTATTTTTTTTTTTCCCACATGTTGTACTTCATTTTAGTGGTAAATTTTGGCTGCTAAGTTTTGCGTTTTATTTACAAAAAAAAAGAAAAGGATGAATTTTTGAAAAATTTGCCATTTTCGAAATCATTGCTTTTTCAGGCAGATAGATTTGCCACCTAAACAAATTGCTGTATAACATTTCCCATATGTCTACTCTACATTTTATATTTTTTTGAAATGTCTGGATAATTTATTTTGACGTAACTCGGCTTACAAATCGAATATCGCTTTTCCGGATTTTCAGAATTGACCATTTTGGGGATAAATACAGTTTTGAATGAAATTTTACATATTTAGCATCAGAACCCCCTATATAATCTACCCATTTTCAAATCTGCGGCCCTGAAACTATCAGAAACAGCTTTTAGGAAGATTGTTAACCACTTGAGATCTTCATAGTAATTGAATCAAAATGGAGGTGAAATTTAGAATGGTCAAATTTTGATGGTTATACTTTCATTTAGCCCTAAAATTTACACATTTCCAAAACATAAAAAGAGAAAACCCACCATACAATTTGTTCCACAATTTCTCCCGAGTACAGAGACCCCCTCCCCCCCCACATGTGGCCGTTACTTGTTTTATGGGCGCACAGAGAGGCGCAGAAGGCAAGGAGCGCCCTGCAGCTGACAGGATTTTAGTTTCCTCATTGGCCCCTTTTGTAGGGTATAAAATTTTAGCTTTTACTTATTGGGGCCATGTGACAGCATTTTTTTTGCGGGATGCTTTTTCCAGTGTTACCATTTTGGGGTTGGTATCCCCTATCGTTGAAAATTTAGGAACTTTTTTTTTGAGGGCAGGAGTAGAAAAGCATCAATTCTGTACTGGATTTTTTCCTTTTTTTTTTTTTTTTTTTGGTGTTCACCGTAAAGCCTAATAATCAGGTTATCTTTATTCTATGCGTCAATACGATTGCAGGGATACCAGACGTGAATATTTTTTCTTACGTTTTACTAAATTTGTCAAATAAAACCCTAATGTGGGGAAAAATCTATATTTTTTTGTTGTACTTTGTACCAGTATCATTGTGGAGTACATATGTTTTTTTTAAAAGTAATTTTTATTGCATTTTTTGGGGGGATTGAATAGGTAAAAATCATAATTTTTGGAGGGTTTAAAACAGTTTTTTTTTTTTTAACGGCGTTCATCGTGCGGGTTTAATAATTATTTACAGTTATTCTGCGGGTTGTTACGAACGCGGTGATACTATATATATGGGGTTTGTGTTATGATTTAGACTTTGTGTTATAAGTCTCTTTTATATGTTATGGGGCTTATGGGCATTTTTATTGATCTCTTACTTTAAAAAAAAAAAATGTTATTCAATAAAAAAATAAACTTTTTTACAGTTTCCACCATGGAACATGAGCAAGCAATCATCTGATTGCTTGTTCATGATAATACTCTGCAATACTGATGTACTGCAGGGTATTAGCAGCGTCAGCCTGCGCACATGCATAGGCTCACACTCTGCCTGTAAGATGACGTCACTGACGCCATCTTACAGGCAGTTCTTACAGGCAGCTCTGGGGTCCAGATCAGACCCCAGAGTTGCTGTAGCATCGATCGGCGCCCCCAAAAACGGCTCGGGGGAAGGGTGGGGGTTGTGGGGAAAAGACCCCCGAAAGCCAAGTTAAAAGCCGCGGTCGCTCTGACACAGTGAAGAGGTGGGGCAGACATCCGCTGCTTTGTGCAGTAGGCCGGAAAGTAGAGATGTGGAGAGTGGCATGGGAGGTTATTTTGCACTTGCAAGTAATCAGGCTGTGCATACTGAGACCATTGAGGAAAATAGCAGTGCCAGGGAAAAACAAATCGATGATGTAGCCGATCGCACTTGGGAGCCGGGTGAAGCCAGGGATTCATCATTATCATCATCAGGAAAAGAGAGAGTCAGGTTGCGCGTCAGGCAGCAAAGCAGGCATTAAGTCGCTACTGTGGCCGTGTGTCAGCAGAGTGGCAGCAGTGCGAGGACAGGAGCCAAACGGCCGTGGGGTAAAACACCCGCTTCGCAAGTCCAAGTAAGCAGTGGCACAAGGGCTCAGAGTCATCGGCGTTAGTAGTCGCTCAGTGTAGAGTGTTGGTAGTAAAATCACCACCTCAGCGGTGTGGCAGTTTTTTGTTAAGACACCAGAGGAGCCAAGCGTATGTGTATGTAGAATCTGCGGGCAGAAAGTGAAGCGTGGCCAGGAAGCTAACGTTGGCACCACAGCCCTGTGTCAACACATGCAGCATCCAACAGCATGTCATCATCCAATGGACTGAGAGAAATGTGCAGGTCCATCTTGCCGCCGCAGCAACAGCACCTAGGGGCACACATATAATTTCAGCCAGTCAAGGCTCCAGCACCTCTGCCGAAGGGAGCCGTTTGTCTTTGACATAATCTCCCGGTCCAGATGCTCCTGCTCCTCGTTACGCATGGCGGCAGCAGTCATTGCACAGGGCAATTACAAAGAGACGACTGTATGTGTCCAGCTATCCTAAGGTGCAGAAGCTGACCATGCTCCTGTCCAAGTTGTTGGTACTGCAGTCCCTCCCTTTCCGAGTCGTGGACTCTGCACCCTTTAGAGAACTAATGGCTTGTGCCAAACCGAGGTGGAGAGTTCAAAGACGAAATTTCTTTTCCAAAAAGGCAGTTCCAGTCGTTGACGAATATGTAGAACAGAAGGTGGGCCAGTCCTTGAGCTTATTGGTTTCTTCCAAGGTAAATGGCAGTGCAGATGTTTGGAGCTGTGACTATGGACAGGGCCAGTACATGTCCTTTAGGGCCCACTGTGTGAATGTGCTTTCCACCCAGCCACACCAACAACTTGAACAAGAGACGCTGCTTTCTCCTCCAAGTTGTCAAATTGCTGTTCATGCACCAGTGTCCACCTCCTCCACCACCACCTCAGCCTCCACAAGTCTAAGTGCTGCTCCATCATACCACATGTGCAGGGCACAGTGGTGTCACAAAGTTCTACACCTAGTTTGCTTGGGCGAATGAAGTCACACAGGGCAGGAACTGCTCCGCGAAATGCATGAAGAAATCTGTGGCTTTCTCCGCGACAGCTGAAAATCGGAACCCTGGTGACAGACAATAGGAGGAACATGGTGTCCGTACTGCACCGAGTGATGGCCCATGCGCCCTGCATTGGGCACATGTTCAATCTGGTTGTCAACAGGTTCCTCAAGTCTTCCACCCATCTTCGAGACATTCTAAAAATGGCCGGGAAACTGTGCATGCACTTCAGACTTTCTGACAAAGCCAAGCACACCCTCCTCGAGTTGCGGTGGCAGAACGGCCTTCCCCAACATAGTCTGATATGCAATGTTTCCACCCGTTGGAATTCCAGCCTCCATATGTTAGACCGCCTGTATGAACAGAGAAAAGCCATTAATGATTTTTTGATGATGCAAGCGGACCTGAGTACTCCCCTGTGTAACTTTGATGTCAGCCACTGGCAGCTCATGCGTGACACCTGCCGTTTGCTCAGGCCCTTTGAAGAGGCCACGTTATTTGTCAGTCACCAGGACTGCGGGATGAATAACGTTATTCCACTGCTTCGTGTCCTGGAACTCATGCTGCAAAACCTGTCTGGTCAGGGCACTGAAGGAAGTGGAGACTACATCTCATGGCCGGAGGAGGGAGGAGGGAGGAGGGAGGAGGGAGAAGAAAGAAGGAAGAAGGAAGAAGGAGAAGTTTTTTCCACCCAGGTGAGGAGGAACAGGACCATTCGGAGGAGGTAGAAGACGAGGCAGATTACCCAGCAGCACCGTGGAGATTGAGGCCGGGAGTCCCTCAGAGTCACTTGCGCAGATGGCCCGCAACATGCTGCTTTGCCTAAATAGTGACAGCCGAATAGTCAACATCCGGCATAGGCATGAGTTTTGGCTCTCCACCCTACTTGGACCCTCGCTACCGTTCAAAAATGGGTGACTTTTTTTCCAGCTGCTGAGAGGGAGGAACAACTGGCGTACCATAGAGAAATACTGAAAAGACAGTTGGCCGCTGCCTTTGTGCGCCATTGTCCATCCTCTGTCAGGTCTGATCGGGGGATTCCTGGCAGTGATCGCACACTTACTACTGCCACGGCTTCTGTGGGGAGATTTTGAACCGAATTTCAACAAACTTGGCCATCTCTACTTATGACCCTTCTATTTAGGGACGCCAAACACATTCCCTAACTGCATGAAACTATCCAACCTGAATACCATACAGACCAGATCTTCCATACAGTGTAGAAGATGTGGATGCTGCACCTGACTGGCCCAACCTCTGTGCGCTTTGTCTAAACCCCCCTTCCCCTCATACTGTAAATACTTGTATAAAAAGCCAATGCTCCTAATTTTAAAAGCAAAAATACCTGGAAAAAATTATTGACTTGAGTATAATAAGCCTTGGGGTAGGGGAATGTAGACACTATTCTAAAAAGATTTTGAGCAGCCACACCTCATTAATGAAACGTACACAGCAGAGACATTCCCCCCATATTAATGAAACGTACACAGCAGAGCCCTCTTGAAAAGAAAAAATCTCCTATACTCACATTCGGCTTCTTCCCGGGCCGTGGCTCAGTCTTCTCTTCTTCCTCCTTACTCGGCACACGCTTTGACGTCACATGGCTGTGACACCGCTGCTTCATAGTCTACATGCCCAGGCCAGAAGAAGCCGGGAGATGAGTATTGCTTTTTTTTTTTTTTTTTTTCAGACACATAGGGGATCTTCATATAGGGCCTGGGTATACCCCTATATGAGGATCTGCCATTTGTCCACAGTATATGGTAATGTGGGTAGATTTAAAATGCCACATAGGCCTGAAATGATAAGGTTTACCAGATTTACAGGAAGACTACTAGTTTTAGGAGACATTTAGGATTGGGGTGCGTTAGTATAAATTCACTATAAAACAAAACATAAGGGCAGTAGAGGAATATTCTGAGCAGGAAGAGTTATACGACTATCCTCTCTATTGTAGCAGTAGTGAAGGGTGATAGTAGGATTACTTGCCTATATATTGGCAGGCTTAACAATGTGAACCTAGTCCTACTGATCCCTGTCTGCATTCAGCTTATGTTTAATGTGTTTATCCGAGCCACTAGCTTCCCTGGATTGACAGGAGCTTAATGATTGGTCTCCTTTGGATGGTAGAGATATGTGTCCATCACAAAGGTCAGCACATAATGGCTCCTTACCATAGACGCTCTAGGGAAAACGGTTTCTTAATCAGTATGCCTGATTGACAGGTCGACCTGGACATTTTATTTTCATGCAATTTAGGTCAACGGGTTTGTGATTTTCTGTCACTGAAATGAATACCAACCAAAATCCTTCCTTTTTTTTTTTCTTTCATTACTGAAATTCATTGAAAATTGGCCTTCCTTGATTCTTGAGGGTTTTTCTACTGATGACCATGAACACTAAGAACAGATGTATTTTTAAAGGGGTATTTTAGTAAAAGTCATGATAAATACAATTTTCCAATATGATTTCTATATCACTTTTCAAAATCTGATGCAGAGACCATATTGTATAAAGCTTTTCATTATGCAAACAATAACTTTTATTTGCTGACGGCGCACTACCCCTTAGGGTACAACATGTTATGGGTAATACAGTTACATTGCATATGTAATTATGTAGGGTAATACAGTTGCATTGCTTTGTGTGGGATTGATGACCATCCCATACACACATCATGAAACAAAAAATCTTACAGTGATATGTCATTGTAAAAATTGAGCTCCTGCCACAGCAAGCTGAGGTATTTTAAATCTTCTGGTTTCTGATGAGTATAAGGGTAAAACCTGCATGCATTTTGCAACATAAACAAATAATTTTAAAGTGACTTGAGCATTGTACTCTGTTCACATTGGCCACTTTGTGTCATATGTATACCCTTGACTTGTACTCCAGGAACATTATCATACTGTGGATTTAACCACTTTCCAGGGGATGGAGAAATGTATACCCTGTAATATGAATAGTGGATAAATGTCCTGATTGCAAAACAAAATCTGCTTGTCTTTGAAATGTGATATAACCTATATGGCATATTGACATGGCCCACTTTGCCTCTTCCTGCTTCCTTGGCGTGGAGGTTGCATAAAGGAGGAGGGGGTTATAATTCCTGGCCTTCTGCCAGGAATTGCAACTTTTTCTAGATTTGCAGGCAGTACAAGACTTGATAAATGCCCCATAATAATTTGTAGTTTGCAGTACATGGGCAAAAATATGCACATGCAACATCCCCCCCCCTGGGGCCTGGAGGCAGCCTGGGCCTAGAATACCGGAGTGGCTGGCGGTTGCGGCCTAGGGACGCTGATGTCACGGTGCTTGGTATGGGGAGCAGATGGCTGTCCTACAGCAGGTGGTGTGTGCAAGAAATATGGAGGGAGAGGCAGAGGTAGGGGTTCTCCCTGGGGCAACCCCTTAGTATCTGTAATATATGTCCCTAGGTAATGGATGGGGAAGCCCGTGGTGGTGATACAGCCGTATCCAGGGATCAGACAGAGTCAACGTTGTGCAAAATAACTCACGGTTCTTTTTTGGAATAACTGCAGGCAACGGGTCGAAACTATCTCAGAATAGATGCCGGATTGTTTTAGATTCCGGATTACTGGAGTGGTCATGGAGAGTGAACCTCAGGAGTAGATTCACCAGCCTGGTAGTAGTTACAGGCTGGGATGGAGGCTGTAGAGAAAAGATAACTTTGCACTCCTTATTGGTCAAAAATGTATTTGGTCCGGAATAAACAGTATAGCAATCCAACAAAAATATTATTTTGCAACGTTTCGGTCCTGTAAAATCAGACCTTCGTCAGGCACGGATTGCAAGGTATAAGTAGAAATGGAGATGAGATGCGGTGCTATGACTGCTGGAGCGCAGGTGGAAAGGAGGAAAAGCGGATGCTCCCGCTGGAGAAGTGAAACGGGATGGAGGCTGTGTTCAGATGTGGAGGCTGCAGCCCTTGCCCTGGGTTTTGCTGTGTGTCTGTGCTAGAGGTGCACAGACACTCTCTCTTTCACTCAGTGTGTGTTCTGGAAGAGCTGCTCATGTGGTGAGAGCATGTGCTCAGAAGCAAGGCTCAGGCCTAAGAGACATAGCTCTTCCCTGTACAGGGGTTTTGTAAACCCTGGTCAGGTGGTGGCTCACTCTCCAATCACACTCCAGTTAACATAGAGGAACATAATTGGCTAACAATTCCAACACACATCCCTGATAACTCTTGCTGTACAGGCAGGGTCTACCACTGCGAATTACCTCTATAGGACTGTATAATCCCTGGGGTGAGTTGTGCAGGCTCACCAGCTGGGGGAGACACAGACTGGGGGCTTATTCACAACACTCCTTTGTCTGCACATTGGCAGGGGTGTTGCACACATTTTAGCCCCATTAATTATAAGATCGTAATAGGGTCACTCCTTTTCTGCTCACCCTTTTAAAGGGAAGTGCAGAGTTCTGCTGCTAGGGTTCTTGTGACCCACAACTCCTTATGCCAAACTTTAACAGGGCAAAAGGGTTTTTCCATTTTATACTTGCCCTGTTAAAGTTTGCTGTAAGTGGCCAACCACTTTAATGCTCAGGATGTGTAATACATTTCGATATACACTACATGAGCTGTGAAAATGCCCTAATGTTGCTTGTATTGTGTGTGTATAACCAGGAAGGAAAACTGGATATGAATATTGAAACAGTAGGACTGTTAATATGGAATATCATTAACCTGAAATGAGAATTTCTACAATGCAGTTAACATTTTGTGATGAAATCAGAAGTGGCATGTAAGCATAAAAAGTGAGCAGCTGCTTAGTACTACATATGTTGTCTCTAGCATCTCTGGTGAGGGGTGGCTTATAGGACATAATGTATCAGCCAGACTTATTAGTGAGCAGTCAGTGAGGTTCTTGGTGGGTGCGTTTTTATTTATATTTTGTCGTAAAAGCTTTAACAGCTTTAAGTGCGGCTGAACTACTGATTCAGCAGATCTGTGTTTGTCCTAGCTGCTCAAGGAGGAGCCCACTTTGTCATTTTGTCACAATCTGGTGTTATCAGTCCTTCAGGCAAACCTCCTAATTCATCACCAGCACCTTACATTAAAGAAACTGTTAAATGACACATTCTGCTCTCACCCCAGTATTTTATCTCTAGCAAATAAGAAACAGATTTATTTCTAGGTTCCTGAACAATGATGAAAGAATTTAACCGATTGAAATAAAACATTTAAAACAAAGGGAATTGCAAGGTCCCAAAGGTCTGTTTGTTTTCTTAAATGTTAAAATTAACAGGAAAATGCTTAACACATCCAAGATTATTACTAAGTAAAAGGCTTAACAGTTTAAGTAATAGATTAACAAAGGATTAGATGGTTTACTGTGCTGTATTTGTACAAGTGTTTACCATGATACAAGAGCTCATGGTTTACGAGGACCGCTTGCAAATTGAATATCGGTTTTCTGTATTTTCAGAATTGACTATTCTGGGGTTAATTACTGTTATGAGATTTTTACCCCCCCCCCCCTTTATATCAACCCATTTTCAATTCTGCACCCCTCAAACTATAAGCAACAGCTTTTAGGAAGATTGCTAACCCCATTTAGGCCTTCATAGCAATGAAATCAAAATGGCGGTAAAATTTTGAATGGGAAAATTTTGTCAGCAATGCCTTCATTTAGCCATTTTAGTCGCAGATGGGATGTTACAGGCATACCCTGATTGGACCTCCAGGGATGACATGACAGTGATCAGCAGCAAGAAGACGGTGCGGGAGGCAATCGTAGAGGAGAGACACCTGTCAGGCAAGTTAAACCGCGGCATTTAACGGGTTAAGCACCTGTGCTCGGAGCTTACTCTGACCGCAGGTGTTACACTGGGGTATCAGCTTTTAGTTATATCTGACCCCCAGTGTATTCTGATGTCAGCCCAGCTTCGATCTCGAGCTGAGCCGACATCAAGACGTAAGCTCTGCGTTCTGATATATATCAGACATTGAGCGCTAAGTTACAGCGCTAAAAATATATTGTTTGATATATTGGACGCAGGGCACTAAGAGGTTAAATAAACATTTTTTTTTTTTCCATTGTTCCCCTGCAGACCCGCTTCCTCCTCTCTTCGGGGGTTCATAGATAGAACCTCGCTTCAGCTGGCCCTGCCGTTATCACCATATGGCCCCCGTCTCTCCCCGCATTCCTGCTTCCTCCTCTCCCCAGGGCCCTGAGATGACGAGGAAACGATGGAAAGGTAAGTAAGGTGTTTTAACCAGGACAGAGGCCTGGAGAGGATGTAGGACAGGGAGGCAACAATATGTGGTGGATGATGGACAGGTGGCCACAATATGAGGGAGGAAGGAGGCCACAATATGAAAGGAATGGAGGGCACAGGCCACAATCAGAAGGGAAGAAGTACAGAAAGTATTATATATTAATATAAAGGAGCGAAAAATTAAAGTGGGGGAAAGCCAAGGGGAGGAGCCATCAGTCTGGAAACGCCCCCTTCCCGTCATCTCAGGGTCACGGGGAGAAGAGGAAGCAGGACTGTGGGGAAATGATGGAAAGGTAAGTAAGGGAATGGAGGACAAGTGGCCACAATATGAGGATGAAAAACAGGAGGTCACATTATGAGGGGCGTGGAGGACAGGTGGTCACAATATGCGGGAGAAGGGGGGCCACAATATGAGGAGGATGAAGAACAGGAGGCCACAATATAAGGGGGGTGAAGGACAGGAGACCACAATATGAGGAGGATGGAGGACAGAGGACAGGAAACCACAGAATGAGGGAGAAGAGCAGCCACATTATGAAAAGGATGGAGGACAGAAGCCACAATATGAAAGGAATGGAGGGCAGGGGGCTACAATTAGAAGGGGAGTAAGAGAGGGGCCACAATAAACCCTAGATGGTCTTATCGTTCCTACCATATACTGCAATACTACTGTATTGTAGTATATGGTGTTTTTACATTGGATTTATTATAATGTGCCAGTGGCACATTGCAACGAATCTGCAGAAGCCATACAGCCTCCGTTACAAAGATATACATGGTAGAAATCATTATTTTCTAGTGCCAGTTCGCTAGATGTAGTATTCTTGGTTACTTGTTTTCATTATAATCCTGTATATGTATGTATGTGCTAGACTCTATATTAGCATAATTTTTTTTAACCTATTGAGATTCCCATATTGTACTCTGGTCATAAACTGAGCATTCCCAGTAGATCTATGAGCAGAGTAGAGGTATGTTCCTGGCAGATACATTAACTGGTGACCCCAGTGCTGCAGGTTGCACTTGACAAGCAAAAAACAAAATGCTAATGGACTATAATCTAATGTTCTACCCAATGTATCTGGATAAGTGTTATTACATGTAATGAACATGTTGCGGCGACTGCTTCAAATATCTGTATCCTCCAGAGAGCAATGATCATCCCATTTGTGGCCAGAACTGCTAATACCCTCCATGCTGTCATTTAGTTTCTGTCATAGTTTTGGGAGTGTTTTTTTATTGCTACTTATAAATGTAATGCACACCTCGTTCTGATTGGCTGATCAACAATGGGGCACATATACTAGGGGACATGCGCCAGTTTTCCTGACTGATGTTGCACGTTCTTTTAGGTGCAACTGTTTGCACAGGTAGTAAAGAAGTGTTTGCGCCACATTTGTGTCTCACGCAACCCTTTTGTGGCGTGGCTGCACTGGGCATTATATGACACAAATTAGGGGTTTCCGGTGCTCAGACGGACTGTGTGGCAGATGTAACATGCAAACTCGGAGAGAATTGTGCTGCACGCCACATGTTAAAGTTGGTGCACTCTGTCAGGACTGTGTAGGGGACGCCAGATTCACGAAGAACATGCACCAGAAATCCTGAATCTGGGGCTCTGTGCAAACTACGGGTGAACTACATTTGTTTGCACTGTTGTTAATAACTGTGTCCCGATAACTTAACTTGATAGCCAGGTCATATTTAAGAGGGTTTTTTTTGTCAATGCCTTCAACAAGCTAGGACTGTAATATTTTGTTATTGGTGGCGCAATGTAGTTTTTAAATGGCACAATTTTTGGTTTCAGATGCCCTACTGGTTTTATCAACCCTTTCTGTGCTTTTGAAAAAACTTTTTTAAATGAACTTCCTTTGCATAATGAAATACTTTTTTTTTGGGGGGGGGGGGGGGCCTTCATAAATTCGTAACTTTGTGGCTGCGTGATGGATTATATTTGTTTAAAGACCTGTAGATTTTATTTTGTACACTTTTGCGGTTCATAAAGTTTTTTTTTTAATTGCAATGAATATAATTTTTTTTTGTGTTGGGTAATTTAAAATATGTAAATTTTTGCATAATATTTTTCCTTGCTGCTGTGTTTTTTTTTTTTTTTATTATGTCATACGGGATAATTTATCATATTATTTGTCCTGGTTTTATCATGTGATAGATGTATATTTTGTACCATTGGCATTGCAAACTCAACAAAACTAAGATACAGAGGAGCCGCTACTATCTGGAAACAGATACACCTAAATCATTGTATTCTGACTGCCTTAGAACTGCCTTCCAAGCAACCTACCCAGGTATTTAGAAGACTCATGATTCTGGGAAATATGCAAATACGTTTGCCTAGATTGAACAAGGAAAAATACACCTCTTTTACTACCTTGTAAGGCAGCTCCCTTACTATCAATGCAGGACTTTCAGGAAGCCTAATGACATGATGTGCGATTAAAGCCAATCCAGTATAACTCTTTCAGAAATTTTCCTTGTCCCATCTAGGAAAACTTATTTGCATATTTCCCAGAATCCCTTATTGGAGCATCAATGGCTATAAGTCTCCACACTCCTACAAGGAGGCCTTAATTGGCAAACTCTTGTTAGGAGAATTTACTCCTTGACCCTAGTCAAAAGCCTTTTGTTCAGCTCAACCAGTTCCCTGCGCTGTACTGAAGAGATGCAACATGTCAAAACTTTGCTGTCTACAGTTGGAAATTTGTTCCTTCGGGAATAGATATACTGGTTTGGCTTAAATCCCACATCATGTCATTAGGCTTCCTGAAGGTCATGCTTGATAATAAGGGGGCTGCCTTACAAGGAAGAAAGAGGCAATGTTTTCCTTTCCCATTTAGGAAAAAGAATTTGCTCCTTTCTCAGGCAGCAGCATACATAGAGTACAGCGCAAAGGTTTGGACACAGCTTCTCATTCAAAGAGTTTTCTGTATTTTCATGGATATAAAAATAGTAGATTTACACTGAAGGCATCAAAACTATGAAATAACAGATATGGAATTATATATTTAACAAAAAAGTGTGAAATAACTGAAAATATGTCTTATATTCCAGGTTCTTCAAAGTAGCCAGCTATTGCTTTGATTACTGCTTTGCACACTCTTCTCTTGATGAGCTTCAGGAAAATCTTTCCACATCGAAGATGTGCCTTGTCAGGTTAACTAAGTGGGAAATCTTGCCTTAGAAATGGGGTTGTGACCATCTGTTGTGTTGTGCAGAAGTCAGGTGGATACACAGATAGTCCTTATGAATAGACTGTTAGCTGCTTTTTTCTAGCCACAATACAAATTAGTAAGGAAAACAGTGGCCATCATTACTTTAAGAAATGAAGGACAATCAGAAAAATTGGGAAAACTTTGAGTGTCCCCAAGTGCGGTTGCAAAAACCATCAATCACTATAAAGAAACTAACTCACATGAGGACCACCCCAGGAAAGGAAGACAAAGAGTCACTGGCTACAGAGGATAAGTTCATCCTAGTCACCGACCTCAGAAATCACAGGTTAACAGCAGCTCAGATTAGACACCAGATCAATGCCACAGAGTTCTAGCAGCAGACACATCTCTACAACAACTATTAGGAGGAGACTATGTATAGCAGGCCTTCATGTAAAATAGCTCCTAGGAAGCCACTGGTAAGGACAGGCAACAAGCTGAAGAGACTTGTTTAGGCTAAAGAACACAAGGAATTGACATTAGACCAGTGGAAATCTGTGCTTTGGTCTGATGATCTTTGATTCCAACCAAATGTATGGACTCTACATGCCTGTTTCCCACTGTGAAGCTGGTGACACCGTTGGGGATTTATTCAAAATTGAAGTTATACTGAACCAGCATGGTTACCATAGTATCTTGCAGAGGCATGTGTTTTGTTGGACCATCATTTATTTTTCAACAGGACAATAACCCGCAAACACACCTCCAGGTTGTATAAGTGCTATTGGACCCATAAGTAGAGTGATGGGGTGCTGCGCCAGAGGACCTGGTCTCAACAGTCACTAGACCTGAACTCAATCGAGATGGTTTGGGGTGAGCTGGACCGCAGAGTGAAGGCCAAAGAACCAACAAGTTCTAAGAATCTCTGGGAACTCCTTCAAGACTGTAGGAAGACTATTTCAGGTGACTACCTCTTGAAGCTCATCAAGAGATTGCCAAGAGTGTGCAAAGCAGTAATCAAAGCAAAGGTGGCAACTTTGAAGAACCTAGAATATAAGACATATTTTCAGTTGTTTCACACTTTATTGTTAATTCACAGTTTTGATGCCTTCATTACGAATCTACAATTTTTATAGTCGTGAAAATACAGAACACTCTTTGAGAAGGTGTTTCCAAACATTTTGGTCTGTACTGTATACAGTATATACAGCATCCAGCACAGAGTATACTCACCCAATGCTGCACATCAATTTTCCAGTTTCGTGTTCATGAAGCATCAAGCAGTGCAGGCTGAGACAAACACTCTGTGCTCAGCTGAGGAGAGATGACAACTGCATCATGCACATAGATATTACTACTGCCCCCTCCCCACCCATAGTAAATGTAGACTAAATGAAAGAGAAGAGACAAGCAGAAGAAGACTGCAGCTGCTGGATCTTAGTAAGTTTCTTTTTCACTCAAAGTGCTTTATTTACACCAATAGGGGTCAGAACCATATTAAGAGTGGTGGGGGCCCCTGGTTGCAAACTGTTGGGGGCCCATCTCCCAATGTTTTGTAAATGTTGCTTGTAATATATGCACCCCCATTCCCCATAATGATTATATACAGTTTCCCAGTATACAGCGCCCCCACCACAACACATATACAGTATACACAGCACCAGCTCCATTAACATATCAAATACAGAGAGTGCTGCTGTGTAGTAAAAAATATATACAGTGTGCCGTATATACTTGAGTATAAGCCAAGGCCCCTAAATTTTCCACCAAAAACTGGGAAAACCTATTTACTCGAGTATAAGCAGAGGGTGGGAAATGCATTGGTCACAGCCCCCCCAGTGTATTGCCAGGGAGCCCCCAGCAGTATCCAGCCAGCCAGCCAGCCCCCTGTAGTATCCAGCCAGCCAGCCAGCCCCCTGTAGTATCCAGCCAGCCAGCCAGCCCCCTGTAGTATCCAGCCAGCCAGCCACCCCCCTGTAGTATCCAGCCAGCCAGCCACCCCCCTGTAGTACCCAGCCAGCCAGCCACCCCCCTGTAGTACCCAGCCAGCCAGCCCCCAGTTTGCCCAGCACTTAAAAAAAAAAAACGTGCATACTCGGGTGGTTCTGATGTTTGTCACGGCTCCTCTTCTGTCTTCTTCATGATGATACGGTTCCTGCGCCTCCACTTTGGTCTCCTATTACAGCCGGCATAGACGTGGCCATGTGCTCTGCCAGCCGGCACACACTATGATGCGGCCACTGATGACGTCATAGTATGCGCTGGCCGCCAGAGCGCATGGCCGCGTCTCTTCCGATTATTACAGCAGACAGAGGAGGAGTGGCGGGGACTGGAGCATCGCGGAGAAGTCGGAGAGGAGCCGCGCCAACATCGGGGAGCCACGCCGAGCATCAGGGGCACCGGAAGGCGAGTATGGAACTTTAATTTTTTAAATGACACGTGTATGAGCCAAGGTGAGTTTTTTCAACAAATTTTTTTTGTACTGAAAAACTCAGCTTATACTCGAGTATAAGTGCCGGGACGTCTCTTAAAAGTGTTTCAGCTTCGGGATTGGGCTTCCATCAGTGCAGAGCTTGCACAGGAAAGGGAGCAGGTGTGAGTGCATCTGCACGCACTGTGAGGCGGAGACTCTTGGAGCAAGGTCTGGTGTCAAGGAGGGCAGCAAAGAAGCCACTTCTCTCTAGAAAAAACATCACGGACAGACTGATATTCTGCAAAAGGTACAGGGAGTGGACTGCTGAGGACTGGGGTAGTCATTTTCTCTGATGAATCCCATTTCCATTTCTTTGGAACATCTGGAAAACAGCGTGTTCGGAGAAGACAAGGTGAGTGATACCACCAGTCTTATCTCATGCCAACTGTAAAGCATCCTGCAATCATTCATGTGTGGGGTTGCTTCTCAGCCAAGGGAATCAGCTCTCTCACAGTCTTGCCTAAAAACACATCCATGAATAAAGAATGGTACCGGAATGTCCCCCAAGAGCAACTTCTCCCAACCATCCAAGATCAGTTTGGTGATCAACAATGCCTTTTCCAGCATGATGGAGCACCTTGCAATAAAGCAAAGGTGATAACTAAATGGCTCAGGGAACAAAACAGAGATTTTGGGTCCATGGCCTGGAAACTCCCCAGAGACTGGTAGACAAACAAAAACCAACAAATTGTGACAAAATGCAAGCATTGATTGTGCAAGAATGGACTGCTATCAGTAAGTATTTGGTCCAGAAGTTGATTGAGAGCATGCCAAGGAGAATTGCAGAGTTCCTGTAGAAGAAGGTTCCTAGCTAGACTAGTCCTGCTGTATGGTAATTCTGCTTCTGTTCTGATTACCTGTGTTTGACCCTTGGCTTGTTCTGTGACTCTGCTTCTGATCTGTTTCCCTATGTGTATGACCTTGGCAGCGTGCCACCACTCCCTCCTGTCCTCTGACACGGCTTGTACAGTTTCCTTTACCTCAGACCTTTCATTGCCATACACTGTGGTCTATATGCCCATCAAGCCAACTGCTATCCAAACTGGGACCACCACAAGAGGTAGATTGCATTGTGATGTCTCCACAGTGAAGTACAGATCCTTGTATAGGTGTGAATCATAGAGGGGTTCAGGATCAACACCCTCGGTGTTTGACCAAAGACAAAATTGGTAGGATAGCGCAGTGGGTTCACAACCAGTTGCTTGTTACAAATTGTTTATATATTTTCTGTTTCAATACCTTTATTAAGGTATTAACAAGCAAGTTTATATATTTTGAATATTATAAATATTTAAATTAAATGGGTCAACCAATTCTTTCTCTTCCTGCTTATGCCTTAAAATTTCTGTATCTCAGCCAACTTTTACCTTGGTTTGGTATCCAGAAATGTTTCATTTATTAACTTTAATTTTAGCAGATATTAGAATTAGATTCTAATATACGGAATCATCCAATATATATGAATTCATGATCCTTATACTGTATAATTTTGGAAAATGCATTCAGATCACATATTGTAGACTCTACTGCATAAACCCTGCCGAGGGCTACTGTCTAACAGATGGCAACTTTAAAGCTTCGACCTGCACATCTGTATTGCAACATAAATTCACTTGAACCCCTTATTATGATGTTGAACAATTGCATAATGTACGTCCATGTGCTTTTACTCACAGATTTACTTTGGACAACTGCTGTTTTATATCTGATAAACAGAGTTTTTAAATGGAAGGGATTTGTTTTCCTCCAGATCTTATGTTTTAAAGAGGTTATTTAGCCTTTTAAAATTTATGTCCATGGGATTGTCAATCCATATAGTGTCTGACTCCTTGACCAATTTTAAATTGTGACAAGAATGTTTCATAGACCCTTTAAAGTGCTGAAAACAAGGGTGCCAGGAGGAGGACCCGCATAGTCTTAGATTATAATTATAATCTTTAACCATTCATAGGCATTTACTGCTATCAGTTCCATCACATAATATGTTAATAAGGCGTTGTACTGTTACAGCCTGGCACTGCCCACCTAAAGAGTTGCCATATTAACAACCCTAGCTGTGTGCAGATGGGGCTAAAGAAACTATTTTCAACTGTTGAGTGGCATCTAATGAAAAGATACAAAGAATAAATAAAGTACAATTCATTTTTACAGATTTTAGTTGTATTAAAAATCAAACCTTTACAGTTTACATATTTACTACAGTTGGATCTGCAACATCCCCCACTGGGGCTTTGCCTTTTCTTGGGGACCTAGAGGCAGCCGGGGCCCAGAATACCGAAGTGGCTGGCTATTGTGGCCTTGGGCATGCTGTGGTCGGGTGTTTGGTATGGGGACTGGAGGGCTGACCTACAGCCTGGCAGGTCTCCACGAGTGGGTGTGCAAGAAATTTGGAGGGAGAGGCTGATGTATTGGTTTCTCCATGGGGCAACACCTGAGTGTCTGAAGTGTGCATGTACCATCTGGAAGCTATATGCTGCTGGCCAGCTTAAGCCTATATCCCCTCCGGTCCATAGCCGAGGGCAGCTCTTTCAATTACCAAGCGGGTATGCAACACCCCTGCCAATGCATAGGCAGGTTGGTAGTTGCGAATAGCACGCTCTCCAGGTCAGGTGCTGTTAGGGGAAGTCTAGGAAGTTTCTAGAACTGAGATAGTGTGTAATTGCAGCTGTATATACTGCATGGTAATGCAACAGTTAACTGGTATATGTAATTATCCAATGATCTCTCTGTTAAGAAAGCTGGAGTGTGGTTGGAGAGGTGCTACCACCTGACCAGGGGGGAGTATAAAAACCCATGCTCGGTGAGAGCACATGGTCTAGTCTACAGGTTCAGTCTAGTCTTTCAGTGTCCATCAGGAGACAGAGTGAGCAGCACACCTTCAGTGCTGCCACAGCCATTCATCCCAGAAACCTCTAGTGCCTCAGGCCTACTGCCTGGCACACATTGCACCACCACTTGGACTCAGTTCCATCTGAACCAGCTCAGACTGCATCCACTATCAGGCTGTGTGCACTTTTCCTGCAGTGAAACTCTCCATGACCTTTCCAGCATCAAATAATCTACTGTTGACCGTTTCTGGCCATTGCCTGCTGTTCAATAAAGAACTGTAAGTTGATTTGCACAATGTTGCCTCCATCTGATCCCTGGATATGGCTGCTTACCACCACTGGTCTCCCCTTCCATCACCCAGGGACTCATTCTACAGACACTCAGGGGTTGCCCCAGGGAGAAACCACTGCATCAGCGTCTCCCTCCATATTTCTTGCACACACCACCTGCTGGAGACCCTCCAGTCCCCATACCACGCACCGTGACCACAGTATGACCAAGGCCACACTAGCTGGTATTCTGGGCCCCGGCTGCCTCCAGACCCCAAGAAAAGGCTAGGCCCCGGTGAGGGATGTTGTAGATCTCTTTGAAATGACAGGGTTTCAGAGTATTTTACTACAATAAATGCAATGTAGTAATTACCGTATTTTTCAGACTATAAGGTGCACAAAAAATCCTTAGATTTTTTTAGAAATCAAAGCTGCGCCTTATAGTCCAGTGGGCCTTATATATGAACCATACTTACAGACAACAGCTGCCTTGAACTGTGCACAGGTCTGCCACCTGCTGGTCATTCATCCTTATAATCAGGTGCGCCTTTTATTCCGGTGAACCTTGTATATGAACCTAGAAGTTTTAGCAGGCATTTATTGATGGTGCACCTTATAATCCGGTGCGCCTTATAGTCCAAAAAATACTGTACTACATTTTCTTTCAATTTATTATAAAGTGTCCATTCTGTAACACAGGATGCTCTATTCATGTCAGTTTTTTTAACTAGTAACTTTTCCCCACTTTCTCCAATCTCCTTGCACCAGAATTCTAGCGTCATTTGTGGCCAAAAAATACCTGTCTAAAATTCCTGCGCCACATTTATAAATCTTTCAAATGTATTTTATTCCCTCCCACTTTTCTAAGTAGAACAACAAATAAATGTGGCTTCAGTGCAAAAATTCTGTGAGCCAAAAATTTAGGTTGGTTTGCCAAAATCTGGTGCAGGAAAACAGACAAACTAATTGTATACTGTACCAGTTATATCATCTAGCATTGGTCACAGCAATAAATTTGCCGCAACAGGGCAGGAAGTGGACAGGGAGAGGTCTTCTTCTCTGTTAAGGTTGAGATTTTAAGACACACTGAGCTGTCCATCAAAAGAAGGAGGTATGGTGCATTGCAGCCTGACTCTTTTTTCAGCAACTGACTCATGTCCAACTAATTTGCATATCAGTTATTACGGTACAGTGCTTAGTGGAAATAATTATTTTAGGTGATTTGGGGAGGACTTTTAATATTTACCAGCAGGTATAACTGGTGTGAGGTACTTATTCTTGTGACTGGTTTTCTTTAGAGACAGTTGTAGTTCTTTTGGATGTAAAAGGTCATGGTACACTTACAATGATGGTGTTCTGGATCTCTGCCCATTACTCTCATTCGGCAGGACTCGCACAATATACTTTCTGATCTCCAACTCGCCTCTCCTTCTAAATATGAGATGTAAATGTACTTAAATATTCACAAAACTGATCTCACTTTGGATTAAATAGTTGAGATCACCAGACGCGGCCGTCGGGTTGCAGCTTTGATGTTTCTAATGCCTGGTAAGCATAGAAAATGAATAAAAAAGAGATGTTACCATGGCAACAAGCCCTTCCGCACTCTATGCGCCAAGCCAATATAGCTGTGCAATCGCCAGTATTAAGGGACAAGGTTTACCCTTCTACTGGTTATGGAAGAATATTACCAGAAAAAGTGGATTTGCAAATGCTAATTCGGTATTCGTGAGCAGTGGTTGGAAATCTTGTGACACGAAGAGAGGATATGTAAGTCATCACTCGATTTGTGGCTTTATTACCCTCGCACAATGGTTGAACTGACCTTTAATATGAGAAATTATGCCACAACAACTTCTATTATCCCCAGTTACCGAACAAAACAAAAATAAAGAACATAAGTTGCATTTAGTGTCTCGGACATAAACAACAAGTTGTTCTCTATATGCCTTAAAACGGTGATTCTCTACCTTACCTTTACTAAACCTTGAACGATTCCACTTCTGGGTTTTATTCTGACTGTTTGTTTTTTTGCTAGCTATTTTTTTTTTTTTTTTTATATAGGCCTAAGTCACAAATTTAGGTGAAAATACACTCCAGTTCCTTAGTTACATATCCATCATAGGCATTAAAGGGAGCCTATCAGGAATATAGCCCCCCCCAAACAAAGGTCCTACCTCATTACTGTAGTGAGGTGCTCTGCATAATGATATCGAATGAGTCAGCGGCTCTGTGAATTATACAAGACCTCCTCTCTGCAGTGTATCCTGTGAATGAGACGAGGCTGGGTGTTAATGATCGGGAGGAACGCCTCCTTTCCTCCTCCTCGGTCCTCTTGTAGCACACTCCTGAATGTAAATGAGGCAGTCCTTTGGTTTGGGGGTGCCTAGAGGTTCCCTTTAAGTCTACAATGAGTTTGTGACTTTTTTAACTAAAAAGTTGTAACCAGTTTTTCCTATACACGCGTGGACGGTATGTTGATTTTCACCTAAATTTGTGACATTAGATTTGGAAAACTCTGAGCTCTGATGTTTATATTAAAGAAGTCCTGATCTAAGAAGAAACATTAGAATATTTCAATTTATCGCCACTCATTAGGTAACTGCACACGTAAGGATTTACAGCAGTGGTAATCTCAGCTATTCTGCAAGCACCAGAAATAAGCCGCCATGGTGTGTTTTTGATGCAGATACTGCTGCAAGCCATTGGGCAGAGCTACAAAGGTTGATTTCCACACCAAGATCTGTACCAATACAGAAATCTACCATGTAAATCGAGCATGATAAACCAAGAACATTACTCATATATCCAGCATGACTTTGGTAATATATTTATCTTGATTATAATAAGACAGATGCTAATGAGCCTGAAGTGCTCTCTTTACCAGAGCCTCTCAATGCTGCGATCATTTAATGCTACAATGAGATGAACATGTCTCAACGTCTGCTCTCCCTCCAACGTCTCTGTAAGTTATCAATCAGCAGCACGAAGCGCAGGGGGGGTATAGACCTGCTCTGCTTATAGTAATAGTGAAGCTACGTCTCTGAGGAGCTCTGGAATTAATTGTTAGTGCCCATTATAGACCGGGTCTAAGGAGAAAACTTGGAGTTGGTAAATGGATTGGGTTGCTCTATGTTGCAGAACACACGCTCACTGTATGCATAGGGCAATGATTACAGGGCAGCTGTCACTGTGTGAAGCAAGCTCATCACTCTGGATTGGCACAGAAGAGGAACGCTTTCCTGTTTAATATTGGTATTCATGCAATGTGATGGGTTTGAAGTGCTCATACTATTTCTTGCATTTCTCTCCATGAACTCCCTTTGATTGCAAAGCTACATGTAGTTTATCTGGCTGTTAATACGAAGTGGTAATGGCACCTGGCCTGAATCGCACAGTTGTGGAATCAACTCAGGATCATCATACACAGTAACCTCTGTGTTTTCATGCTACATTGTGCTTACAGTACATTTTACATTGGCATGTATGAATATGCATTTCCAATTGGGTTTTGAAGTTGTTATGCATATAGTAGGTAACACATAATCTAATCATACCGTACATTAACCACTTTTTACAACAAGTTTCCCCTCACTCCCACCTCACCATTTTATTTTCCAGTAATTGGCTCACCCTTCTTTATTTCAACATGGGCACCCTGATGGACATCTTCCATAACAACATCTGGCTCTTGGGTTGAGGCCTCATGAAGAAGGAACTGGTCATCTGGCCTTCTAGGCAAACCCAAATGCTGAAAGAGATAAAGCCACAAATGAATTTTGCGAGTGTTATTTATGAAAGCATTACGCATTGGAATTGAATTTTAACAGGAGTATTGAAAATGCATTATACAGCTTAGAGAACAAGAGCACCTCTAAAAATGGCAGTGTTTAAAATCAATACCACATAGGGTGGATATAAGTCAATGATGATTTAATCATAAACTTTACGGACTATATCGCATAGAAGCGCACAAGGCATTTGTTCAGGCTTTTTGGATAGTATGGGTTAACCACAAACCTAACAGCACCTTTTCCAAGACATAGTGTTACATGATCAAACATCAAACTATTAAGACCAACCTTATTTCATTGGTTAATGGTTGAGGTGTGAACATAATTACAATGTACAAAAACACATGAATATTCCATAGTGAATTGCATCAATCCATATATCATAATTTTAAGAGTGCACATAAGGGTTAATTGTTTTTATGCATATGGTGCGACAAACATTCTTTAAAAAACATATGTACACCATCAATACCTTGAGTGGGCACCTGTTAACACCTAGTAGTGATGTATTGCTTCCGGGGTCGCGAGTACAACTTCCTGTAGTTGCTCAGCTGGACTGTTGTCTCTGATCAGCTGACTAGGAGGCTAGATCTATTGCATTCTTGGGCGCCATCTTGGAAAAGGGCATATAGCCCATAATTCTGTATACTGGTCGGGGCCGCATGTGTATTAGATATTTTGCATGTGAACGCCTATATGGAACAGGCATACATGCCCTAGATTTTATACATTAACTATGTTAGCACCGTAGTAGTACCAAGGTGACAACCATTTGCTGCAAGTCGGTGCCTGGGGTGTGTGACCGTTTTCAAATGAGTACTGGTCCAACATGACAATGCTCCCTGGTAATCCAAGGGAATGTCTATCCATCCTCGGCTACTTCGGATTTGGCTATATAAGATATAGGGGTAGTAGTTCCTGTTTGTACCCAACCTTGGGTGTATGTCTCGTCATGTCAGAACAAAAATCAAGAAATTTCATAACAATCATGAGAAGTATAGGTGGGTTCGGTCATTCGATAGGCCTTATTTTTCATGAATTATATCTTTAAGGAAACCTACCATTTAGAATGGTGGGGTAAGCTGTAAGTACCGAGCACCAGCTCAGGTGAGCTGGTGCCGGTATTTACTTGCGTGAGTGTTATAACAGCGGTATCGCGGTTTTAACACTTTTTAAACTTTACGCAGGAGACGCTACGGACGCTGCGCGCGAACGTGCGCGCGCGCCAGCACTCCGGTATTCCTATGTAGGCGCGTGCACGATCGGGGACGCAGCGCCGAAGCCTCTCCTGCTCTAAAGTTTTAAAAAGTGTTAAAAAAACCGTGATACGCGGGTTTTTAACACTAAGGACGTAATACCGGCACGCTCCCCTGAGCCTGGGTGCTCTGTAACCTTACAGTCGTACCCCTGCCATTCTAAATGGTAGTTCCTTTAAACAAAGAAAATAATGCAATAATACATGCATTATTGATCAGGGTAAACCCCTATGTGTGTATAAACACCATAATATATTCATTAAAATTTTCGAATAACCCACAAAATTAAAGTGGACTTAACTCCAAGTTTTTACCGAATGTTCTAACAAAATCGGAAGGGGATTCATCAGAGCAAAATGATGACCCCATCACTCAGCAGTCCACTCCCTGCACCTTTATGAAGAGAATATCAGTCTGTCCCTGATGTTTTTTCTGGAGAGAAGTGCCTTCTTTGCTGCCCTCCTTGACACCAGGCCTTGCTCCCCGCCTCACAGTGCGTGCAGATGCACTCACAACTGCCTGCTGCCATTCCCGAGCAACCTCTGCACTGCTGGTAGCCCGATCCCGAAGCTCAAACACTTTTAAGAGGCGGTCCAGGCGCTTGCTGGTCCTTCTTGGGCACCCTGGAGCCTTTTTGGCAACAATGGAAGCTCTCTCCTTAAATTCCTTGATGATGCGATAGATTGTTGACTGAGGTGCAATCTTTCTAGCTGCGATACCCTTACCTGTTAGGCCAGTTTTGTGCAGTGCAATGATGACTGCACGTGTGTCTTTAGAAATAACCATGGTTAACAGAATAGAAACAATGATGCCAAGCACCAGCCTCCTTTTAAAGTGTCCAGTGGTGTGATTCTTACTTAATCATGACAGATTGATCTCCAGCCATGTCCTCATCAACACCCACAGAGCAATCACTGAAACAATGTTAGCTGCTCCTTTTAAGGCAGGCCTGCAATGAAGTTGAAATATATTTTGGGGGAAAAGTTCATTTTCTAGGCAAATATTGACTCTGCAATTAATTGCTATTAAGCTGATCACTCTCTATAACATTCTGCAGTATATGCAAATTGCCATTAAAAAACCTGATGCAGTAGACTTTGTAAAAATTTATATTTGTATCATTCTCAAAACTTTTGGCCGTGACTGTAGAATGCCTTAAATTTCAGGGTTTTTTTGTTTTGCTTTTCATAGTGTGAACTGTGCTTTATGCTGCTGGCTGTATTGGGTCTAATTGCACCAAGCCCAGTTCCACTGCATCTCCGCTCTGGTTCAGCAAATGCTATCCTGCTGTGATGAACAGGTATCTACTTCAGTCAGCTGGGGTTGTGGCTCTCTGGCCACTTATATAGATCTTGTTCACACATAGTTTTCTGCTAGAAATATTTCCTGGCTAACTCCATATTATCTTTTGTTGCTATTCTTTTGTATTTCTGGTTTTCCAATCTTGGCTTGTATATTTTGGCTATTCTTTTTGTATTTCAATTTTTGTGCCGTATTTGCTATCTATACTCTGACCCGGACATCTGACTTCTGTTTTGTGTTATATGTTTGTAAGTCTTACTCCGTGATCTCCCTTTGGTCAATGTTCCCTTCTTATGCTGGTTACTGGCCACTGGTTATGGTGGACCTAGTAAACAGGCAGGTGACAGTTTGGGATTTCAGTTTCACTGTACGTTTGTCCCCCCTAATCCAGACCTTTCATTACAGAGTATGTGTAGATTTGAACTATAATTTATGCCACTTTCTGGGATATCTTATAGTATATTTTGTCGGGCTACTGTAGGCCACACCCCATCTAGTAAGCCTTGCCCTTATACTCTCATTATGGGTTTGGGGCTTCGCTATAGAAAGTGACAGGTTAATATGCAATAACTTCCCTTGTTATTTTATTGTTTCACTTTACTTGGCAAAACAAGACTATAGGCTCTGCTATTGTTTCCTAAGTGGCAGCCAAAAACCTTGGTGGATTGTCTCGGACACTGTAACATGGCTTTCAGTGTGAATTAGATTGGCGTCTCCCTACCTCACCCTTATTATTCCAGTAAGAGTGAGATATGATATATACAGGAGTTTGTGAAATGTGATTCCTTTTCAATTGAAACATGTTAAACAATACTGTGTAGTATTTTTTTTTCAAGGATATCTGCTGCTGTGCCTTGAGGCTTATCCTTTTTCTGCAGATTGGTTTTTCTGTGTAGTAACCTATTCTATCCAATTCCCAAGCTCACTTATGTCAGACAGGCGCATGCATTATTTTACGATCTACATTTAAATTACAATTTTACATAATGACCGCTGAATTCTCCTGCTGCCAATGTATTTTATCTGTATATTCTGCTATATTTTATGTAAAATTCACTTTCTTATAATATTGTATGTTATCTCCATCACGGTATATGCTATTTAGAAATGTATTGGGTTCTAATTTAATGTTACCTTTATTTAAAGAGGTTGGATGGGACTGGATGCATGATAGCCAGACAATGTTTAAGAGGGCAGATCTCCAGGGTTCTAGCCATTAACAGAATGTAGGGGTCACAATAGAGGAAAAAGAGGAAATAAAAAATATCGTGTAGACTTGTTGCTACACAATATTTCTCTCATTTATGGTTCTAGGTTTGTCACTTGAGAGGACCAGTAATAAAGCCTTGTGGAGGCCTGACACTCTGCTCCTGTATGAGTAACCATGAGTAAGGGCCACATGTAAAGGCCTCAAATGCATAGGTTTGCCTACTTTTAATGCCATCATTGGATTTTATCTTTGTACCAGTATGGATTAAATAAAGGAGCCAACCTTTTTTACCATATTTTCTGTGTTCTGGAGGAGCAAATATTCACACCATTGGCCGATGCGGTTTCCTCCCTCTCCTTTCCTCCATGCACCGGTTTGAAGGACTTCATAGGTGGTTTTCAGTACATCAGACATCATAGCTGACCATATTTGTATTGTTGTCAGTACCTGTCCAGCAACCATGAAACCACAACAAGGCTTGGCGCTAGCGGTCAGACTAGGTAAGTGGTGGCAAACTCACCCTGCCGACGTCCCTGCGGGCTAAAGCCCTGCCTAAAGCAGATAAACCGCCCTGATAAGGGTGAACCCACTATCAGGAACCTAACTGATGGTCCCTGAGCGACCCTACAAGATGACAGGGAAAACTAACTTCGTCTGGCAGCTGCTGGTTGGTGGAGCGGACAGGTAGTCGGAATACAGGTATAGACCAGTGTTCAAACTGGTGCACAGAATACTAACACAGCTCTGAGACAGGGAAAGCAGGATAACACTAGGAGGTAAACGATACTGAGGGACAAACAACAGATTCGGGCACACAAGTGGAGACAAACAAACCGGGTCAAAACCAAGATGGTTGCAAAGGTAAAGAATCGGATACAAAACACAGAATACCAAACAAGATGGCAAAAGCATGAGATACACAGGTAAGACTTGAAATAACCAACAAGGTCTGATGGGAATAGGCAGGTATATAAGGCCGTTCTGGGACATGCCTCCAGCAGCACACTGGGGGAACTGTCAATAAGGCTAGTAACATTTGCTGGGCAGGGCTGAAATGTAAGGAGCAGGGGGTGGCTCAGTTAATCCAAACAAAAACAGTAAGCCACAGTTCACACGCAAATAAACGCCATCTATTCTGCCAACTGTGGATAGAGCGATGTTTAGGCACGGACATTAAAATTGTATTGCAGAAATTGACGAATTGACTTTTAAGGGAACCTGTCACCACATTTGCACATATGCAGCCACTGGTTCCTATAGAGCCCTAGTAACTGATTGACATCCTTCTTTTAGCTAAAAATTGATTCACTTACATCCACATAAATCACCTTTTATCTTATATTCCCGGGCATCAGCGTGTCCTGCTCATCCGGACACTCCCGTATAATGCTCCCCGTGCCTTATGCCTTACTCGTCACAGTTCATGTAATGTGACCAGAGTGACATCATTTCAGGTATTTTAGCCTCTTAATAATAGCAAACTGTCCCCCATGCTTGTATCTGACATCACACCATAAAAAGAAGCCTTTTACTGAGGAATATTAACTCTGTTTGCTCTAATTGGTCAATCCAGGCAGTCCCTGGGTTAGGTACAAGATAGGTTCTGTAGGTTTGTTAACCCCAGCCAATTTTTTATTTTTTTTGGTCTCTGTGACATTTGGATTTTAAAAAAGTTGGGTTCTCCTAAGAACCAGGATTAACAATAAGGTTAATTGCAGACACCTTTGATAAATGCTAGAGCGGTATATTGTAGCCTAAGGTTAAAGTATAGAAAATTAGCAACTTCCATAGGCCGGTTGTAATTAGGGGTCGTGTGTAAGTCGGGTGTTCTTAAGTAGGGACCACCTGTATTGGATTACATCTCAGAGGAAATGTGTCTGCACTACTGCTCCTGTACAGAAGGCATTTTGCTTGTAGGTGTTATAGATACAATATAAAAATAGCCTAAGCCTCAGAATATCTACATGAAACCGGAATATTCGCTCCAGCTAATCTTTGTGGCCCCACAGCTGGTGCCTTTCTAACCTAGTTTTTATATAGAAAGCCAGGACATGTCTATTGTTTCCCTGAGTTTTTGGAGCAATTGTTTTGGACTTTACCCTGAAGTATGAGGATTTAACGTTCTTGGATAATGAATTGTTGCTAGGATGTTGCTCAGCCACAGCGGCCCCATTGTGTGACATTACTAAAAAAAAAGGATAAACAACAAAGAAAACGTAATATCCATATAACAAGGTGATTTAAGGTAGCTGCATGTACCATCACCTTGGGGTTAATGTGCAGCAGGCTAGATATCTTCCATTTCTGAAACATTCATATTCTGCTGCTCCTGGGGCTGCAGGTTCAACAGTAGAGGAGAAATATCTTTACATATACATGAATCCATACATATGCTATTACAATGCTTTATGGTGTGCAATAGTAGAGCAGCAATTGAATCTTGTCCATTTCATTAAGGAATCCTATTTTTTTTTTTTTCCAATTTCAATGGTGAAACGGGAACACGTCCATTCACTTGAATGAGGCAACTTTAACTCCAGATTTAGATTTGCGCTCACAATATTTCAATTTTTTTTTTTCGTCATGAAAAAGGTTAACTTGAGGTAGAGTTGAATTTGTATGTAGTCGTGTTTTTGTAGCTGGTGACAAAAAAAAAACGCCATAGAAGCAAAGGCAGATTGTGAGGCACATGTTACAAGCTTTCCAGACATGCCTTTCCTATTTTTACATTGATCTGTAAAGAAAACTTTCTTCCTATGTCTTTATATAATTAATTACATTGCTTATTGAATGAAATGGCAGTATTGGGTGCTGTGGGCAGTGTAGAAAGTCTGATAGGATTTATAAAGAACCCTAAAAGAAGGTAGTCTGCTTTTCTGGTAAACAAGTCTGTTTTTCTCCTGCAAAACTATTTCTTCTATAGCTGTGGAAACTTACTACACAGTACTAATAAACAGAATGTATATAACAACACGATAGATTAATGCAAGTTAACCCTTGATGTAAAAAAGGAAGTCCTTACTTTGTATAGTGGAAACAGTCAAAAGTCTGTTTTTACTTATAAAAATTTGGGAGATGATACATTTTTCTTTAATTTATTAAAGTTGTCAACTCCATTTAATCCCACCCCCAACCAATATCAGTAACTTCATCTCTCTAATTGTCTATTTGTGTCACATAATACCCAAGTTGCCAGCCTCTGAAAAATAACTTTTATTGCTCATTACATCTTTCATGTCCATGGATTAGAGAATTCAATTTCTTCTCGCCTTACCCAGCCCTTGGCTGTGACTGACATGGCGAAACCGCAATTACGGTAGGGTTAGCAGTTGGATACCTATGATCTCCAACAGGCTTGGCTGATGTCCTAAGGAACTAGGCTTCTTTTCTTCCCATACTTTTTATTTCTTATGGAAAAGTTTCCATAAGTTAATGGAAATTTTTCCTTAAAATAGTAGCTTTTTTGGTGGATAATGGTAGTTCTAGAGCACAATACACAACATTAGAAATTATGTGTAATGTTTTGGGGTTAAATCTAGCTGGAAGTTACCCATTTTCTTTTCTTTTTCAACTATTTACAACCCTAAGGTACCTTTCTCCACGACAGATCCTTATTAGCATATTGAGTGCTGAAACTAATGGTACTTATTACTCTGGCATTATGGGTATAGAGACAAAAGCACTGTCTTCTGGGTGCGGCTATACTGAAAGGTTGCAAAGCATAATTTTTATACACATGCACACAATGGTATTAACAAATAATGTGCCATGGGGCTCTTGGACAGAATGAGCCTTAATCTTGTTGGTTCATTCTTTCCGTTTTTGTTGGTAACTGGAATTGTTAATTGGGCCAAATATCATGTAAAGGCCATGGTGGTGGAATTAAAGGCAGGTCATAAATGGGAGACATTCAAATCTATACTGGGTCATTATACTTCTAAATTCCAATAGGTAACAAGTATAGATGGGTTAGATTACACCCCGCGTGGTTTACAGCGGCAGTTAAAGGGGCAATAAATTATAAAAAGCGGGCCTTCAGAAAATATAAATCTGATGGGTCAACTGAAGCATTCAATAACTACAAGATGCTTGCTATGTTCTGTAAGAAGGAAATAAAATCAGCTAAATTGATAAGATTTATTTTGCTGTCTTTGCCCACTTGTCTTTTAATATATCAATGTGAAAAAAAAATGGGTCAGAGCAGGTTGGACCCCTTCATTCTGAAAATGGGGTTTTGGTGACTGGTGACCAAGAGCCGGCAGAGCTAAAAATGTTTTTTTTTTTAAGCTCCTTTTATACTATAGGAGAAAGAACATCGAGCGTGGGTTGTGCCAGTGCGGGTCATGCATCCTGTAATATACTAGACTGGCTGAATGTAGACATGATCCAATCTAAGCTCAATAAAATGTGTATAAGGCTCCTGGACCAGATGGGTTACACCCCAGAGTTCCTAAAGAACTCAGTTCCGTTATTGCTGTGCCGCTGTCTAAAATCTTCAGAGATTCCCAAGTGACTGGTTCGGTGCCAAGGGACTGGCGCAAGGCGAATGTGGTGCCAGTATTTTAAAATGGCTCTAGAACTTCGCCAGGCAATTACAGGCCTGTAAGAGTCTCTCATTGAGAAGGACCTGCATATTCTAGTAGATCATAGATTAAATAACAGCATGCAATGTCAATCATCTGCCTCTAAAGCCAGTAGGATCTTGTCATGTATCAAAAGTTATTACCACTGTACAAGGCATTGGTCCAGCCTCACCTTGAATAAGCTATCCAGTTTTGGGCAACAGTCCATAAAAAGGATGCCCTGAAGTTGGAGAGGGCACAACAAAAGGACACAAAAATGATAAGGGGTATAGAGGATCTCGGTTATAAGGAAAGATTAAAACCACTATTTAGTCTAGAAAACAGACGTCAAAAAGTGGAAATGATTAATTTATATAAATATATGAATGGTCCATTAAAAATATGGTGGAGAGTTGTTACAGGCTAAATCAAATCTAAAGACAAGGGGCACTGTCTCCGCCTGGAGAAAACAAGGTTTAATCACCAAAGGTGACAGGGTTTTTTTTTTACTATGAGAACTGTCAGGCTATCACAGCAGGGACAGCGGAGAGCTTCAAGAAGGGTCTAGATGCCTTTTTACATCTAAAAAACATTGGTTATGTTATAAAGAATTGTTTCCCCTAAATCCCTTCCTCATCCAATCCTTAGTTCAACTTGATGGACGTGCTTTTTTTTCCAACCTTATAAACTATGTAATAGCAAAACCTTCCACCTTAACGGAATTGTAGTTATAAATACCTTTTGCGATCTTGTGATCAGGGTGCCATCACAACAGAAATCGTGTGAAATCTTGATGCATATTCAGCCTCTTATATATAGAATACTTATTGGCAAACAAAACATAAGTCTGTAATAAACATAAACCGCTGTAATTATACATTAATTAAATATTCAGATGCATATTTCTTGGTATAGACGTCCTTAAAACTATCTTCACATAAAATCCTGTCAAAAAATCTCTTGCTGTGGGTTTATACTGTATAACACACAGACTGTCTATGCAGCTACCATCCACTGTCAAACACTAGCTGATGCAATAATCCTCCAGGGATCAAGTCCCAGGAGTAGAATATGGTACTTACTATTCATTGCTGCTTTAATGTTTGCAAACTTGTAGAATAAGAAAACAAAGAGTGTCCTTCAGTATACTGTATGTCTAGAGAAACACCATTTTGGCTACAGAGGCAGCCATAGGCAAACTCAGAGTACAGTGATAAAATACAAAATGTACCATGCTAGTTATTCTAGAATTTTATGATAGAAATTATCCTATTGCATAGATATAGGAATAACATTAAGCTTACTGCTCAAATGTGGAAGTCTTTTAGGACCAAGTATACTATACAGTTAGCACTAAGTCTTTATTCAAATTTTTTAACATGCATACATGCCTTGTATAGATTGTGTGCGTAAAATTCCAAAAATACCTTGGGAACATTAGGTGTGCATTAGGCACTCCAGGAATGCTTGTTCCACACCCCTTTTAGTATGACCAGAATAAGAGTATAGAGTGTGTAAGAGTACAGGTATACTAAGAAGCAGCCTGTTTGGTGGCTCTGGAGGTCTTAGACATATGGGACATGCAAACATTTGCTAGAACTAAAATTTCCGCTTGTTATGTACTGGCTAAACCTGTGCTGGTGCTACTGAATGAACTCTCTTCATTTCCGGCTCTGTAATATTTCTTGTTGAGGCTATTTCAAGAAAGATTTTTACAAGGAAAGTGAATAAAGCAACTAAGGCCACCAGATCAGAATGGAGAGCTGCAGGTCTCTTGACTTACATATGGGCAAATTTGGTTCATACCCACTGGTCTCAAGAAAACGCTTGCACACTACCTACAGTGCCAATTCTTTTTAAATCTTCTAACAATTCTTTGTTATTGATGATGAAGTATGGACCCCACAACTTGCTATTGATAACCTATCATAAAGATCGGTCATCTTTTGTATTCTTCATAGAGATTCTTTAAGTATTGGGTGTTTACTTAATATTAATAACCTTTTTAAACCACAGGCATAAGCATCTGTTTTATGGGTGTTTGTAGATTTATAATAATAATACTAGCAATATTCTTTATTTACAGGCAGTCCCTGGGTTACGTACAAGATAGGGTCCGGAGGTTTGTTCTTAAGTTGAATTTGTATGTAAATCGAAACTGTATACTTTATAATTGTAGATCCAGACCAAAAAAAAATTTCGCCCCAGTGACAATTGGAGTTTAAACATTTTTTGCTGTAATGGGACCAAGGATTATCAATAAAGCTTCATTACAGACACCTTACAGCTGATCATTGCAGTCTGGGAAAATAGTAAAGCATTCAGAAAGCTTCACCAGAGGTCAGAGGGGTCTGTCTATAACTATGGGTTTTCTGTAAGTCGGTGTCCTTAAGTAGGGGACCACCTGTATATAGTACCATCAAATTCCATAGCATTTTACAGATTATGGGGAACATATACAAATAAAATAAGATGTTATTATCAGCCACCATCTAATGTACAGAGGTGAATGGGACTGCAGAGAAGCCTGGAGCTTGGTATCTTTTTGGTGATAACAGACAGGAGTGAGAGGTTTAAAATCGGTGATTTATCCATCCAAATCCCACAATTTTTGCCGTCTCTGCTTTTTTACTACTGTAAATCTGTAGAGCTGTATCCTCTGTTCTGCTCTTTTATATATTTTTTTTAATTCATTGCTTTGTGAATGTAAAGATTAAAAAAAGGAACCCTGTACTGTTCAATAGGCCACAGCAGCTGGGACTCTCCTAGACCTTTCATTACTGACAAGGACATAATCTTTTTTTCCCATAATTGATTCCCTCTCTCTATGTGAGCACCATGCTTTATATTGGAGTGCGAATGATGAAATGGTTCAAACATTCTTTTTTTATTACCCCCGAAGGAAATATTCCTATGTATTACAAAAGATGAATGGAATCTAAATCTATGTATACAATAGGTGAATAGCACTGTTTACTCTACATGTAATTAGCGCTATTACATGGAACTAGACAGCCTTCTCCTTCAGATTTAGAGTAAATGTGTCTAGTTATTAAAAGCTAATCTCATTGGGATCCATTTGTGCCTTTGGGTCATAGAGCAGGGATTAAGTTCCGCAGTTTTTGGAACCCAATGATGACTTCATGCATAACAAAATTGAATTTACAAGAACAAAGAAATATGTAAACTTTGGAGGGAGACTCTCACTTATTGATAAGTGTTATTTTTATCATATTGGTTGTCATATTTGAACTGAACATCTTTCTGCATTATTGATGTAATTTAATGACAAAGTGTTTTACCATATTGGTAACTTTATCAGCATGGAAACATTTTAAATTCAAATTTCTTTATTTTCTTCATAAAGGAAACCTGGGAATGGGCACTTGGACTCTTTGTTTATCAGATTATTGGGAATCCCTGCAGTTGAATTTCCTTTGATTAGACTCTTACCCTCTATTCACAGAATAAAGGCTAAAAGAGCGCTAAAAATTGTTATTGGAAAAAAAACTACATATTGTATGTTGTGATAGAGATTCTTTCTTTGTGCAGGGGCCACACACCCCTTTAATGACTTTTATATTCCTTAAGTGGAGAGAAGTCAACCACCTTTATGTGACTTGCATGTTGGGTGACTTTGCCTTGAAGCCTAGGCTTTTAACCTATGTAGACACAACCTAAAATGAATCCCTATAACCTGTTGACCACATATAAACAAAGAGTTTGACTATCACAGGAGGCTTACAGCCGCTTTGTTTTAAGAGTAAACTCTTAACCGTTAAAATAGGCGCCTTATTTAATGAACTTATACAGTGCTAGGAAATAATTTCCAGGTGCAGTAGCTTTGTATTGGTGTGTGATAACCCAGAATTCAGTTCACCAATTTGTGAAGACAGCACAGCCAAGTACATGTGATCATGAAGGCTAAGATACAATATATAAGCCATTGTGCTACAACAGTCACTATTGTTATGTGCCTACAAATACTATCTATTGTCTTCCCTGAGCAACAGATGCCTGCTAAGAACCAAACACCAAGCAGTGTTCATGCACAATGCTATAGCTATGTATAAAGTGATATCTTGCATACAGAGGCTGATGGAGCATGAAACAATGTTAGTTTTTAAATCTAGGACATAACTTAGTACTCATTCACATCTTTGTTACAGCCACCAAACGGCAGTCCGGCGAAATAAAAGTGTGACTTTTTTAAAGATTTTTAGTGAACAACATTGCGTAAAAAATATCCCCTCTCTGAGATACCCCCTGGTGTGAGATGTCACAGAGGGGGCAGTTTGAAAGCAGAAATCAAATAAAACATCAGTTTGAGGTGATACAATCCTGGAATATAAATCCATCAGTCAGCCTGGCTTCTACAAACAACATACACAAATGTATTAATAGTGTGTGTGTGTAAATACAATATATATTACACTCAGTTATACATACAGAAATACAAAATAAAACAAAACTCTATTGAGTTCCTACAGGGTCAGTACTACAATTTGGCCAGTAGATAGACTCCCTTCACATTTCTGTATGAAGCAAGGGCTCCCGTCCAGTAATTGTGCTCAATCAGTGGGATCTGACGAGCACACAAGTCTGTTTCCCACCACCAAGACAATTTGCGGCCAGATCTCTGTGCAAACTGTATGGAGGGGTCAGCCATCTGGCTATGCTGCATGAGCTGGACAAATGACTTAATAGATAATGCTCTGCCTCGTACCTTGCTCACACCACTCATCACTTTGTCTAGTATGAACACAGAAGATATCGGCACCTTTAGGTTGCAGTAAGGCTAATTTTAATCTCTCAAATATACTGTAAATAAACAAAGAGAATCTGTTTCTGCTTTCCTGAGCCTCTGCCAGCTGACAAAGGTTCCGGAGAACAGAAACCGGTTCTCTGTGTTTCTTTAGGTTTGTAACTCAGCATAGAGATTCCAAGAAGTCATACTGCAACCTAAAGGTGCTTGAATCTTCTGTACTCATACTGTTATATGTCTACAGGCACAAGGGTGCAAAAAGCCTGGTGCTGACCAACTAATACAGAACTTTGTGTAGTATGTTTGTTCCAATTTTATTCACCTTCCACCCCTTATATGGGTTATATGAATGGTGGTATATTTATACAATAATACCTGTATGGACCTGTGTATGAAACACTGTTATAAGGAAAGATGGGTATGTTGATGATTCACTGTGGCTAACATATTTTATGGGGTTCCTTTCATTTACAATTTGCCTGGACTGGACTTTACCCATACCATTCCTTGAACAACCAACTATCACCTTTACCTTTAACAATTGAAAATAATTCCTTTATTGATATAGCGCACACAGATTATGCAGTACTGCACAGAGTTTGCCAAATCGGTCCCTGACCCCAATGGGGCTCACAATCTAATCCTCTCTAAGCAGTAACAACTACTTGGAAAACCAGTACCCAAGATGGCCACCACAGGATACTACACTTCCCATAAGCCCTCAGTTCTCTAACATCTCCTCCCTCTCATGCTCTGCTCCCAGTGATGATATATCAGACTGTCCTGCCCTGTAACAAAAGTAATGATGTGTGTGTAACTGCCATCACTGCACATTACCTCAGCACCACTGAGATGACACTGGTCATACTTTATATGTCTAATACTTGACTGTACTCTACATACACCATCATGTGATAAATCACTATGCTATATCAGTATGAGCTGCCATGTACAGTACATTATTATCCAGTCCCCTCCATGTAAAAACCGTCTCTCCCCTCCAACTTAGTCCCATGTAAAACACATACTCTCCTCCATTTAAAGGTTCAGGATAGTTTGTGCTGTAGGAAACTTAATGTAGCTGAGCTGCAATACCACGCATCGCCTGATTATAGGCGGAAGCAGACTTGTTTTTCAAATCCGAGACTATCCCCTTTTAAATCCAGCAACAAGCAAAGGCACTCCCTGAATTCTTCCAATAGTTCCATGTAAATACATCCCTCCTGTCCCCCCAGCCTCCTAACGCGCAGTCCAGGGGCGTCGCTAGGTCAAAAGATCCGGGGCCCATGCCCCGGATCTTTTGTCCTGTGCCCCGGATGTCTGTGGATCATTAGGGCACTTCTGCTGTCAGCAGCTTTCTACATTCTCAACTTTATCTGTGCATTCTGCACACAGACAGAGGTGAGTAGTCAGGGCCAGCGTTAAGGACTGGGCTGATAATAGGGATAACAGGGTCAGGGAGTGCATTTGTGCATCTTAGCAGCATGTGAAAGCCAGCGGCAGCAGCTTACTGTTTCCAGCAGAAGACGCTTTCACTTAGCAGCTCTGTGTAGCCTCGTACTGCACTGTTCTGCTATTAACTCCAGCTCCTTCTATATCTGTTGTGACAGGACCAGGGAAAAAGTGTTGTATGGTGTGTATGTTTCCCCTAGGTTTCTGTCCTACACTATCTAGGGAGCCAAAACATGGTCTGGAAGACCTGGGTGCTGCAGTTTGGAGTGTAGGGCTTGGTCCCTACCCTGCTCAGCCACTCCAGGTGTTTGAGGTGATTGGGGCTAATCCCCAGCAGCTCTGAGATGTTGCTTTAAAAAGTCAGAAGATACACAAGAGGAGGCGCTCTCTCTGCTCCTGGGAAAACCTTATGTGAGTTGCCAATTGCTGTATGCTGTGGTTGGGAAGCTGTACAGTAGGTACAGTTTCTTGGTAGTGAGGAAACTACTGTATTGTATAGTTAGTGGCCAGATGGCCTAGGATTTTATTTCTGTATTGTTTTTGTTTTGCCATTTTTCCGGCTTGAAGTTAATAAAACTGGTTGAGGCCAGTTGCACCCAACTTGTCTGGAGTGGACTGTGACTGCGTTGTGCCAAAAAGTGCTCGTCTATCCCAGGAGACGGCGATCCCAGAGCTAATCCCGTTACACTGTATACCCCCATCCCCCACCACTGCTCCCTGTGCTATTTAGCCCCCACCACAGCATCAGCTAATCACTAGTCGGCACTTGCTGTGATTCATTATCAGATCGTCGGGACAGAGAGACTGGGGAGGATACATACAGCAAGTGTGAGTCTCCATGTCCTGCTTACTGATTCCTCTGAAGTTACAGGCTTACCAAGTAAATGTGTTGTGTGAAGTATGTATAGAATCGATTGCAATGTACATGGATATATGCATGCTATGAAAATGCTAAGGTGTGTTTATATGTATATTTGAGTTGGATGTTTACCTGTGTATATTGTACACTTTTACACTGACCATTAAAGGGGTTATCCGGGTTTAATTTTTTTTTATGGCCGGGCTGGGGAGGGATAGTTAAACATAATAAAGATGGACTTACCTCCTCCGCGCACGCGCCGATGTCCGCGCGCGCGGTCCACAATACGTTCCGTGCCCCTTAAACATACAGGGGCACGAAGCCTATGCGTGCGTGTGAGTATCCGTTCCGCACCGGTCCAAGCTGTGTGTGGAGTACTCGCTGACAGTCCACAACCATCCGTCCTATCTCTCAAGCGTGAAGCGCTGGGATATGGTGCGCATGGGAGCTCCGCTGGCCGGAAGCTCCTGTGCGCCGTGTAATGAACCGCCGCACGAAGAGACGGCCGCGGCGCGGGACATCGGCAGCACCGGGAGGAGTAAGTACATGTTTATTATGTTTAAATAGCCCTCCCCAGCCCGGCCATAAAAAAAAAAAAAATTAAACCCGGATAACCCCTTTAAGTGTCATGATTCTCTCAGTCAAGAACTATTATTCATCTGTGAACTGACAAAAATCAGTAATAAATCCAAATATGCACTGAACATTGGCACTTGAATATTTCACTGTCTATAAATTGGTGCTGTGCTCACAATGTCATACTTCTATTGTTCTGATGCCTCATAAATCACAACAGACATTGAAGTTAGCTCGCATTCAATGGCGCACTGGAGAGTAGAAGGGTGAGACTCTCCATAGGAAGATGGCGCAGCCCAGCCATACACACAGGAGAGATAGAGGATGTTCTACTCTATTTTTCCCATGTACAGTGCGGCGTGTGGCACAGTACACACTGCCAGGGTGACCATGGCTGTGTCGAATATCCAGCCACAAACGTGAATGCAGCCTTTCTTTCAGGACCAGGTTTTTACAGGATTTTTGCATTTTTGTGCTCTTTACATACATATTTTTTTTTAGTTTTCTGTATATAACATACTCTATGAGGGCTTGTTATCTTGTTGGTCATATTATTTCATGTCGTACTGGGAACTGGAAAAACAATACAGGAAAAAGGGTTGTTTCCACTGTACGTCCAGATGACATCTCCCTTCATTCATTGACTTAGAAATCCAAAGTGCGCTTTTATGTCCGGTGCGCCCTATGTATGGCGCAGGCAGCGGACCCTACTTACATAGGTCCCCGCTACCGGAGACAGCAGATCTCCAGCGGGAACTGCAGACCACGCGGGACGAACAACTTCTTCTGCCGCGTGGTCGCAGTTCCCGCAGGAGATCTGCTGTCTCCGGTAGCGGGGACCCATGTAAGTATGGTCCGCTGCCTCCTCCCCCCTGAAAGGACCCCCTTCCCCCCCTCCACCCCTCTCCCTCTCCGTCGCTCCGTCCGCTCTGCCACGCCCCCGGAACTACGACACGCCCTCGCCTTATAGTCCGATGCGCCTTATATATGGATAATTCCATATATAAGGCACATCGGACTGATGCGCCTTATATTCCGGTGCGCCTATTGCCCGAAATACGGTATATAGTTTGTTACGTATTACCCTTGACATTCACATTTTCAGGTGGGAAAATTGTGAAGAAGGCCAATTGGAAATGTATTCTTCTTTTCTGTCCCAGCATTCTATTGTGGGTACATTTTTTTATATTTTGATAGATCAGGTTTTTTTAAAACACAGCAATACCTGTCATGTTCATGATTTTATTTTTATTTGCATTATAGGGAAAAAGGATTTTAAAAAAATCTTTTATTTCAGACCCTGTAGGTTGCTTGGATTTAATTTAGCTTCAGTAGTCAGTTCTTTAAAATATTAAAATAAAAATAAAGAGTTGCCTCTCTGCCATCAGCGCCGTACCCCACTAGAGAGTGCAGGAAACTGGGTGACATCACTGCATTGCATCTCCTGATTCCTGCAGCTCAGTACAGTGGCCGGGTGCAGGAGACGTGGTATGTGACTGGCATGGGGCCATAACTTGTGTGGGGTTGTTACCTGGTTGGTGACATGACTAGTGTGGGGCATTACTAGCATGGGAGCATTACTGGCCTTATAGCATAATTATTGTTAGGGTATTACTGGCGTGGTGGCATTGTGGCATAATTAGTGTGGGTCATTACAGGTTTGAAGCATTAATAGGTGGGTGTCACCCTGATTAGTGAGGGTCACGTTGAAGGGATATTCAAGGGGAATTTGCATTTATATTATTCAACTCTAATTGAGGGGCTATTAGGTGGTTGACACTTTGAGGGGCCAGAGGAAATAGGTAGCAATCTCCCTTGTGGTTTCTGTAGCTGTATATGATAAGTACTGTTGTTATTAGCACAAGCACATGTGAATTGGGGCCCGTGCCCCGAATCTTTTGAGTCTAGCAATGCCCCTGGCGCAGTCCCATGCAAATGCATCTCTCCTGACCCATCCAGCTTTCTAACTGCAGCAACATGTACCTACAACCATGCAGCCCCATGTAAATACACCCCTCTTGTCCCTTTAGCACCAATAAATGACATCACTATTGTCCATTCCCCCTGAATATCCAGTCTTGCCCCGCCTCACTCACCTTCACTTTTCTCCTTGATGAATTGACCCCTCAGCAAAGATATCTGTGGCTTCTCTGCTCCTTGATGATGACTCTGTCTCTAATTGGGATAACAACATAAACTGACATAAAACTCACTACAAGCAACCGACCGCAGCCAAAAATAGTGATAATCACATGACCTGCCCTGGCAGGTGCATGACATGTGATGTGGACATGTGACCAGCGGCCATCTCCAGTCCTGTGTCTGCTCCATTAGGACAAAAAAGAAAACTTATTAAAGGACCAGTAGCATTGTAATTAATACTATATGTCCACAACATGTTTCTTCTAAGGGGAGCTTAATTTTAAATAACTAATAACATGATTGCTTATACTTAATGACCATTTTGAATATTAATTTAGATTTTTTTCCCTGGAGTACCCCTTTAAGGGTCTGTGTGACTGTCACTTCTAAACCTATTGACCTGCTGTTGTTTGTAGCCGGACTACTGTATGGTAGTCTGGGAGTGGGAGACCTTCTAGATAACCAGGAGCATACTGATGCCTTGGCAGTCAGGTCATATTCAAAATCAAAGATTTCATGATAGGGTTTTCCTGTTGCGGCAGTGCCAGTGTCCCATGAGGTGAAGAATGTGATTTGCTGTGGATATAGAAATGTGGCATGTAACCACATAAAATACATAACTGTGCTTCACCTGGACTAGCCGCAGATGGGCTGCATTTCATGGCACTGTGCTGTAAGATGCCCAGTCATGCAGAACACTACCAAGCTGTGGCCCCAAAAAAGCCAAGCCTTGGAGGACTATGCTTTAACTCTTTGCATACATGGAGCCTTATCTGTCAAAGTCTCTAATAACTTTACTCTAATATTTTGCTGGCAAAGAATATTAGATTTCCACTCCTTTTTTATTTTTGTCCTTCAGGATCCAGATTTGATGGCATGTTCCTCTGGAGGTTTTCCCACACTGGCTCATTACTTACACAGTCTGCTAATATGGCACTTTATAGCGATGAGCAGAACTACCCATCCTGTACTGCATCCATTTAATTAGGCCAAACTGTCCCCATCTGCAGCTAAAATCGTGTCAGCAAAGTCCTGTGCCACACACACTGTCACACAGGGCCGTCAAGTAAATCCAGTTATGAGGAGCTATTGAAAGGGAATTATATGCTTGAAAAGGTTGTGCTATGTAGAGAAAGAAACCTTTCCCATTATATCCTTCAATCTAGCCCCTTTGTAATGAAGCAGGCACACATGAAAGGATGCGCTCACTGAGCCCTCAATGCATAGATCACCAGGGCTCCCCGCCGCGGCGTGACTCCAGTCCAACACCATGTTCGGCATTGTAGAGAACCTGCCGGCACTTTGATCTTCTCTGAGACTTTCCTTCTTTTATTACAGAAAAGCATTGGATAAAGTATGATCTAGAATGTACTTAGAGGAAGTCTGAAGCGCATATTAATCTTATGTACAATGACTACAGAGTCTGATAGCTGAATGACCAGAACAAGGACCGCAGTTTACATTTCTTATGATATGGTTTTTCCTTATACCTCACGATCATAACAATATATAGACTGCAAATGATTTGCAAATTATTTAAATAGTTAATTAACCAAGGTGATTCATACAAGGAGGAGATAAATTGTTTGGGGATGGTGCAATGAGGTGGAATCTACCAGATGAACGATTGTATGTACTCAAGTACAAGCTAACCCAAAGACGGCTGACAACACACACAATATGATGGCAGCAGTGGCTGCCGGGCAGAAGAAAAGACCTATGGAGGGAGTTGGAAAGATTAGCATTGACTTTCTTTTTTTTTATGTGTTTGGCATAATGGGACTGGCTATGCACTGGGGGCAGGCTGGCTATGCACTGGGGGCAGGCTGGCTATGCACTGGGGGCCGGCTGGCTATGCACTGGGGGCAGGCTGGCTATGCACTGGGGGCTGGCTGGCTATGCACTGGGGGCTGGCTGGCTATGCACTGGGAGCTGGCTGTCTATGCACTGGGAGCTGGCTGTCTATGCACTGGGCGCAGGCTGTCTATGCGCTGGGCGCAGGCTGGCTATGTGCTGGGGGCAGGCTGGCTGAATATATACAGGGGACTGGCTGGCTATTTACTGGGGCTGGATTTACACTGGGGGCAGGCTGGCTGGCTATATACTAGGGTCTGGCTGGCTATAAATTGGGGTTGGCTATACACTGGAAACTGAATGACTATACACTGAGGGCTTTCTATATACTTGGGGCAGAGGCTGGCTGGCTGGCTATATACTGAGCAAGGGATGGTTGGCCATATATTGGGGCAAAGGCTAGCTAGCTATATACTGGGGCTGGAGGGCTGGCTGACTATATATTGGAAGCAGGGGGCTGAATAGCTATATGCTGGGGGGAGGCTGTGACCGATGTGCTTATTATCAAGTCAATAGGTCCTCCCAGTTTTTTGTGGCAAATTTGGAGCCTCCGCTTATATTCAGGTCGGCTTATACTCGAGTAAATATGGTATTTTAGAAAGTAGATCCCTGATGGTAGATTTCCTTTAAAGGGGTTGTCAGTGATGTATTTAGCAAGATTAAAGAACAACACCATATTTTTTCCCAGTAGGGTTAGGAGGATCCAACATGTGTATTACATGTTGTGTATTGACAGCTAATATTTTCGTTTGGGCTCTGTAATACTTCATTTCTCATTAATTTTTTTCCCTTAAAGTAATTTTTAGTGTTCCAATTCTGTGAACACTCACGGTGTGCACCACCTATTAGGTTAAGTATTGGCAAAAAAGGAAAAAGAGGGTACGGAGTATAGGAAAGGGAAAAGGTATGAGTGTATTTAAAAATTAACTTTTATTTATTGCTTAAAAATCCTAAACGAGTATTCTTGCTCATATGAAACAGATTTTCATGGCAGTATAATGAACTGCTTAAATATTATCCAGGTCACTGGGGTGGTGTATATACACCCCGGGATAACACTCGGGTAGGGGCGCCCTTATATTTTATTGTCCCCTCCTAAGTTAAATATTTCTCCCACTTATTTCTGTTGTGAGTATCAAGGCAAAAGGGGACAGAGATTAAGAATTCGTACAGTTCCAGTGCTATCTTGCAGCCTGACGCGCTGCTATGATAGTAATATTTGTATTCACTGAGAGAGCGATCACGATGTGTAATGAAATTTTTGTCGCTCCCTGATTAGTTGCACTGTGTCGCGCCAGCAGTAGATTGTATTACTGGGATCGCGGCTACATGGAGCATGTGTCGCATCTCCCTTACTGCTTTGGCGCAGACACGATCGTCTCGGCTTGCGTGCGTCCACGCCGCCGGGACTGGCAGATATTTGATACACTGGTAACTGATTTCTATCACTATATTTCTTGGTTGCTACTGTCCCTAATAGATTCAGTCCCTGAGATGTGACTCTGGATAAGCTAATAGTGTCCCGACACGTGTTTCGCCGGGTCTGCTGGCGCGACACAGTGCAACTAATCAGGGAGCGACAAAAATTTCATTACACATCGTGATCGCTCTCCTGACAGTGAATACAAATATTACTATCATAGCAGCGCGTCAGGCTGCAAGATAGCACTGGAACTGTACGAATTCTTAATCTCTGTCCCCTTTTGCCTTGATACTCACAACAGAAATAAGTGGGAGAAATATTTAACTTAGGAGGGGACAATAAAATATAAGGGCGCCCCTACCCGAGTGTTATCCCGGGGTGTATATACACCACCCCAGTGACCTGGATAATATTTAAGCAGTTCATTATACTGCCATGAAAATCTGTTTCATATGAGCAAGAATACTCGTTTAGGATTTTTAAGCAATAAATAAAAGTTAATTTTTAAATACACTCATACCTTTTCCCTTTCCTATACTCCGTACCCTCTTTTTCCTTTTTTGCCAATATTTTTTTCCCTTATACAAATCACTGATCAGACCACTCATGGAATATTGTGTACAGTTTTGGGCACCAGTGTATAAAAAGGACATAGTAGAATTGAAATGGGTGCAGAAGAAAGTAACCAAAATCATTATGGGGGGTCTAGAATACAAGAACAGATTACAAAATTTGCAATTTTTTCATACCAAGGCCTGTGACCAGGCCAAGGGGGCATCCTTTACACCTAGAGGAGAGAGAAGTCTACCATACTTATAAACAGGCATTCTTTCCTGTAAGAGCAATGAGATTGTGAAACTTTCTGATGCAAGAGGTTGTTTTGCCGCGTACTGGATGCCATTCTTGAGAACAAAAACATTGTTATGGGAAGAAAACATTTGTTGGACTTTATGGACCTGTGTATTTTTTTTCTTAACACAACCATATCTACTATGATGGTTATATATAGTTGAAAGGTACGATTGATAAAAGACATATATCCATCAAGTTCAACTAAGGAAAGAAGGAAAGGGATGTAAGTTAACATATTAGTAAGTTATATATTATAATGTAACCATCAATGATATTTTGCTATAAGAATCTATCTAAAACCTTTTTGAAGCTCTGCTGTCCCTGCTGTGACTAGCTCCTGAGCTTGGCTATTCTGCAGATTCACAGTTCTTTCAGTAAAGAAGCCTTTTTTCCTCTGGAGAGATTAAACCTTTTTTCAGTGCCCTCTTGTCTTTTGATGTGATTTTTATTTAGTATATATATGAACCCATTTTGGACTCAATTTATCTTAACAGTATTATGTTTTCTCTTGTGTTGCTTATCTATTTTATCTTCTTTTTTTGTCTTGCAGTTACAGAAGTGTTGTGACAGCCAGAAGAGCCGTGATCGCGATCACTGGATGCTGGGTCCTCTCCTTCATTGTTGGCCTTGTTCCTATGTTTGGTTGGAACAACATACAAAACCTGAGAAAACAACATAACTCCAGCTATGGTGAAATCATCATAACGTGTGAATTTGAAACCGTCATCAGTATGGAATATATGGTCTACTTTAATTTCTTTGTGTGGGTCCTCCCTCCGCTCTTCCTCATGTTAATAATTTATTTGGAAGTGTTCAATTTAATTCAAAAACAGCTTAATAAGAAGGTATCCTCCAGCTCTAAAGATCCTCAAAAATACTACGGAAAAGAGCTGAAAATTGCTAAATCTTTAGCTTTAATCTTGCTATTATTTGCTTTAAGCTGGCTACCTCTTCATACCCTGAATTGCATCACGTTGTTCTGTCAGACTTGCAAAACACCGATGATCATCACTTATATCGCCATCTTCCTGACACATGGAAATTCAGCCATGAACCCTATTGTCTATGCGTTCCGCATTGAAAAATTCCGATCTACATTTTTGTATATATGGAAGAAATATTTCTGCTGCAAAAGTGGAAGAGAACTTAACAGAGCAAATACTGCAAACATTGAGAGGTCATGTTCAAAAAATGTGATCTAAAATAAGGTTCTGTTTTGTATCCATATTATCGTGAATAAAGAAATAACCATCATTTGCCCCAATGTTCAGTCTAACAATAAATGACCGTAGATTCATCTGTAAATTGATGCTGATTTAAACGGCAATAACAAATCTTTGTACATATGTAATTACAATGCAAAATATGTGAATATAGACACGTTCTAATTTTATGACTGTATTTATACATACTACAATGGTTTATTTATTAACAGGGAAAATATAAATGTATTCGCACACAAAAAAAAAGAAATTCATTATCTGTATCAAACTTATGGAAAAAGTGACAGCGCCACCATGTGTTCATAATGAATAAATTTATATTTTTGATTTTTTTTTTCCTTTTATTATAAGAAAATAAAATAAATACATAGGGAAATAAAGCTGCAAACATCCTGAAATTATAAAATAAAGGTTAAGAATAATTGAGCCTTTTGCTCACAAGCCGTAATAGACCTTTGGAGGTAAAATAATATATTCATCATGTAAGAAAGTATTGCTGCAGATATGTTAGAATCCATGCTAGCTACAACATCAATATGTGTAATACAGGTTTTCAAATAGGTGTTTCTGGCCAAAGGTAATGAAAACAGGGGATCTAAACAGAGACCCGATATATCAGTGATCCCCAACCACCGGTCCTTGGCCAAGACCGGGCAATTGAACACCTGGTTCCAGGCCGCGCTGGACCTCTGTAAAAACAAACAAAAGAAAATATACTCACCTTCCCCGTTCCCCTGCAGCAGTCTTCTCTCCCATTACTTAATTTCCATGTAAATGCAGTGTTCTATTGACGGTGAGCGAAGAGAAGACTGCTGCAGGGGAACAAGGAAGGTGAGTATTTTTTTTGTTTTTAGTTCAGCTGGGAAAGTAGAGAGTGGGGGGGGGGGCTTCTTCAGGAAATTGGACAATATAAGCTAGGCACACAGGGAGTTATGTGGGGCATGCAAACTTACATTTTTGGCTATGAAACAGAAACCAGACTGCATTCCCCCCACCTACTGGTCCCTGGAGAAAATATATGTTTACAGCCGGTCCCTGGGCAAAAAAAGGTTGGGGACCACTGGGATATATGATCTCAGGCTAGACGGACAATGGAATTTACAGTTTGACTCCACTTTTTTTAAATGGATCTATAGTGCTTTTGTTGATGGTAAACTTTACAAGTGATCAGTATTACGGAAAAGTTCTAATGACTTCTTACAGACCAGGATAATACTTCACTTGATGGACTTATCTCCTTACAGAACTGCATTATCAAGTAAAATATTATCCATGGCTATAAGGAGTTAAGTCAATTGAAACCTCAACAACTCTTTCTCCTACTTCCATACACAGAATTTATAGGGGGATATTTTATTAGACACAGTAATCATTGCAGGGGAAAAAAATAGTAGAAAGTCTTTCATTAAAATAATGATATCTACACTCCACTAATTATTTTACGGGAAAAAAAAGGTTTAAATTTTGTGCTTTACTTTAAGGGAAACCTACCATGAGAAATCTATCACCAGAAGTAGATCTGATGGTAGATTCCTTCTGCCTGACTTTTCCCTAATCTGTAATTTAATAATCCTGGAACCTAACTTGTTAAAAACTTTATTTTAGTAATATGTAAACTAACTGCAGAGGCTACTGGGGCGTGTAGAAGCCTGGACAGGCATCGGAGCGAAGGCTTCTCCAGGCCCAAATAGCCTTTGCAGTTATTTTACACTAAATAAATAGTAAAATAAAGTTTTTAACAGGTTAGGTTCCAGGATTATTAAATTTACATATTAGGGCAAAGGCAGGTAGAAGGAATCTGCCATCAGATTCAAAACAACAGCTGAGGTGAGGAGATTTGCCTAATTACATTGCTGTTAATGTTGTGTTTTATAAACACAAATGTTAACACATTGCATTAGCACCACATTAACCGTTTGTGTTAACAAAACACTAATGATGATGCAATTTTAACTTTTAATTTTTGTTAGCATTGTGGTAGGATATATTACTGGTACAATTTATCTTATTTGATAAGGGAAATCAAATAAACTGTTCAGTCTGATATTCAAAATTGGATTTCCACTTTAAGTAGATATAAATCTACAAGTTCATGCAATGAATACTTTACCGTGCAACTCCGATAGTTTTTTCCACATATCAATATCTTGTCATGTAGAACAACTTTGCCTATTATCTTGATTACCAATGTGCCAGAGTTTCTTTGCTCTCCTCCTCCTCTCCTCTCCTTTAGCCTCTCCATTCAGAATCTGTCTCCCCTGGCTGTGCTTTTTATCCTTGTGAGATCATAGCTCGTTTACATAAAGGATACAGATATGGTTTCTCAGTGGGGAGGGGCTCATGCTCCTTGCTCACTGTGGAGGGAGGAGGGGAAGGTCATGTGATGGTCTCTGTGTATAGATAGCAGTTGAGCTGTGTTGGTGCAGATCTGTGGATGCAGAAGTATCATATACAGAAAAGTGAGTAAAAGGGTCTCTGTCTCTCTCTACACTTCCTGATGTGTAATAAATTCCTTGTTTGCAGCAACCCTTGCCTAGCCTCTGCTCTCCTGACATTGTATACACGGCAGGGAAGCTGTTAATCCTTTGTTCTCACGCAGCACATACTATACATATAAAGGGTTTTCTCCAGCCATTAAGATAGGCCTTAATAAACCATAATTAACTAAATAAGGAAAATGGTTGATTGGAAGTAATAAGCAAATGTTAGCCATTCTTGAGCTGTAAAATGCATATAAAGGCGGTCCACGACTTAAGAACACTCGACTTACAGACGACCCCCTAGTTACAAATAGCCCTCTGGATGTTGGTAATTTACTGTACTTTAGACTTGGTCTACAATTATCAGCTGTAAGAGTTCTCAAAGGAGTCTGCAATTAATATTTGTTAATCCTGGTTCTTATGACAACCCAAAAGTTTTTATATCCAATTGTCAAAGAGACCAAACCCCATTTGGCTGGGGTTACAATTATAACAGGCTACAATAAACATAACAGTTATCAAAGGTGTCTGGAATGAAGCTATAGTGTTAATCCTGATTCTTATGACAACACATACAAATTCAACTTAAGAACAAACCTACAGACCCTATCTTGTACGTAACCCGGGGACTGCCTGTATATTACCTTAGCTTCACTTGTTGATAGATGAATGCTCTTGGTTTTAACCTGTAGTTTTCATTTGATCTTTTTGTGTATGCACAAAAATTCACTGTGTGCCATGGTATATTGTTAATTGATGAGCAGCATAGCATGGATGAGCATTAACTCATGTAAAATTACAAAGGATGATAGGACTTAAAGTCCTGAGGAGGCATGGCATGGCCATCTTTTCTAAGCATAGATTCACCACTGAGCATGAAAGGTACAAATAAAAGATAAAGGAAAGGACAGGTAATGTTTTTAAAATCAACTGAATGTATTTATGTACACTCCTATTCTCATCCAAATGGTGGAAAACATTTTTTTTAAACATAGTAGCTGGAGAAGCCATTTAATGTAATTGTTTCACTGCTGTTTTCCTCTACTTATAACATGCTCAGTATTCCATGCTGTGAAAGTCAGAATGGCTATTCATTATATATATCCTATATGTAAACAATATGCAGAGCTCAGTGCATTTACCTGTAGGAATCCAACAGGATTTACTGCTAAATTACTTAATGAGAGAACACAAGACATTGAGAACTGTGGGCAGCCTAAATTTTATTCAGCTCATGGTAGAGACAGGAAGAGGTAAGTCTCTGCCCATTTCAATCCCGCTGAGGCAGAATTCTCACAATTACTTTGAGAAAAGAAAAAGTCTAGAAAGAAAGGGGGGAGCATCACAATATTGGCATCATTCTGTTTTTAAAGTGGGAATGATACATGTCAATTTGGTAAAATAACATTATGAAATAGGAGTTGCACTTTAACATTGAGAACATATATATTCTTAGAAAGGATAGAAATAATATCTACAATAATATCTGGACTAATATCAACAAACCTGTAAACCTGAGAATCTTTTATAGAAGTTACCTTTCAGAAGAATAAGTGATTTGTGTGTCCCATTATTTTTTACTTTCAGGTTAGCAAAACTAACATAAGCGATAAAACAACTGATAGAAAGATTCACAAAAACAAAATCAGTCTTTTGACTTCCTTCAGCATCAGATTATTAGAGACATTGCTGAACAGACTTATCTGTGTTCCTCTTGAGATCTGATTTGTTTAGAATTCTGCATCTTTTCATTTCCTTACTTTCATCTTGGGAGCTTGATAAATGAGATATCTTGGTAAGTTAATAATCTCCTATGACTTACCAGGCACGTTCTAGAAAATTATGAGTACTTATTAAATTTGCTGTGATAAATCCAAGACATGACATCATCACTAGTGTCTTTGCAGATCAGAAATGTGCCTCCTCCATGGTGCATGGTGTAGGGCATTAGGAGCTTTTGAACTTCTATCTCAATACATACACTATTAAGATAGAGTAGCCTTAAAGAATAACACCCCATTAACCTTTAAATGTTGACTTCTGTATGAAACCTTTTACGAAATACGTTACATTTAGAAGTAGAGTAGCATTCTTAGTCAATGAAGACCAAATGCTCATTCATATGGATGCTACTCCTTTTGGTTGACCATCCGTGAAAACAAACTATGGAGAATTCGTCAACTAAATCGGCCTGGCCTCTTTTTTTTCCTCTCAAATTCAAATGTCAGTATAATATTGGGATCACCCCATACTAATAATTGAGAGCTGATTTTTGTGACTATGGTGGAACTGAGCAAACTTCTTAACTACATTTTTAAAATCTACCATTTGCTTTTATGCATTATGAATCAAACATACCTAGAGAATGCTGCAGCTACGCTGATGCAGAAACATATCTTGTTTAATACCTAAACGGAGTGGTTTTGCAGAAAAAAACTATTATAATATTCTGATAATGAGGCTCTGTTGATCTGGTGTCTGCTTCGGTGCTTCGCCTCTTACCCTAATCATGCGCTGCTTCAGAGAATGATGTTATCACTGTGTTGTCCCTGACAAGCAGAAGTAATCGTTGCACCATCCTCCAGCTGCTGTGTATGAATCATCCAGCTCAGATTGATTAGTCTTGTCTGAACAGTTCAGGCAGCTCTTTTATGTACAGCAGCCATTCTGCAACCAGATTTCCCAAGGTCCTGAATCTTATAATTGTTTTTTTTAGCAAAACCACTTCAGGGATTAAACAAGGTATGTTTCTGCATCAGTGTCACTACAGCATTATCAAGATATGTTGGGTTCACAATGCATAAAACAAATGGTAGATTTAATTTAATTCAACAGCATAGAACAACGGTACTCAAGCAATGAACAATCATTATAAATCTAGTCTTATAAGTACTCTGTGTCCTAGTATTATATTTCCCAAGCCATTACATTAATCTTTCATCTAATTACAGTATGAAACATTATACTAGTCAGATACGTGCTTCCTGCCACACAGTTTATAGCAGAATCTTCTTGATACTATTGATAACATAATGCTCTCATTATCTTTGTGTCGTTATAGTATAAAAAATAATCCAAGAATGGCAATTTGCTTTTTATAAAATTTTAACTAAAAAGTCACTAATTTTGTTTGCAAATCACATACGGGATGTACTGCCTTTCATATTAATTTGGTTACTATATTGCCTATGGGTATTATTTCATTTTAGCTTCTTAAAATGCACAATGGCATATCTGCAGAACGCTGAGCAAGGCTTACATTCAGTACAACGTAATAGAATCCAATTTCCATTACACAATTAAAGTAACCAAATCCAAATTACCTTAAGCGGATTTAAATGATTCTTTATCTTCCTATTTCTGTAATTAAGAAACATAAAATAGACAATGTAAATTAATGGGGGCATTTTTAACCATTCAAGTACCAATCCATTTTTATTTTTTGCCTTTCAATTTTTATTCTACAACTTTTTTTTATTTTTACTTGAGGACTTGTTTTATGCATAACAAATTTTACTTTCTAGTGTCACTATTTTATATTCAATTCCATGTACTAGGAAGCAGGAAGAAAATCCCAAATGCTGTGAAATTGACTTCTTAGGCCTCTTTCACACTTGCGGTTTTCATGTGCATGTTTTGCACGTGCTTTTGAAGTGCAAAACGTGCATTGCACTCTGACCCATTGTAATCAATGGGCTTTTTCAGACTTACACTTTTTTCACTCACACATGCGCATTTTTTTTAATGCGCATTAAAATCTCAGTATGCTCTACTTTTGCAAGTCATGCACGTTATCCACGCGTAAAAAAATTGCATTGAAAATGCATTGAAAACGCGTGTGCAATACTGAGACACTGAACAAACTGTGAATGAAAACTGATTGAACTCTGATGAAAAATGTCAGTTTTTCACTGACCAAACCCTGATCGCACCCTGTTCAAACTCTGATGTGATCTGCAACGCAAGTATGAAAGGGGCCTTGTGTTACGGCTTTCACTGTGTGCTCCAAATGACACCTCTCTTTAATTATTAGGGTTGGTACAATCATGAAGATACCAAACTTTTCTATCTTTTTTTTTAGATTTAAATAGATTTTTTTTTAATTTAACCCCTGATACAAAATACATTTCTTTGTTTTACTATTTTCTGATATTTTCTAATAACTTTTTCATATTTCGTTAAAGACCGGTGTAAGGTGAGTATTTTTGCAAGATTAGCCTTGATTGACACCATTTTTGGAGACAAACTTTTGATCACTTTTTATAAAAAAAAATGTATGTGTTGCAAAATGTAAAAAAAAAAGTCTCATTTAGGACATTTGAGCGCGTTTTTCTGTTACAGGGTTCACTACCAGAAATCATTGTTTATTTTTTGATAGATTAGGACTTTTGGGACGCAGTGATACTTGACGTGTGTATGATTTGTTCATTTTTATATTGGTTCAATGAAAAGGGGTGATGTTTAGGTTTTTTTAATTTATTTTTTTAATTTCTGAAGAAGCACCAACCACTTATATTGTCCCCTTTCCTGTAGCATGCCCCCCTCCAAAGTTGCCTTTCCTGCAGTATGCCCCTTCCCATGTCTCCTTTCCTGCATCATGCCTTCCTCCCAAGTCCCCTTTCCTTTAGTTCCCCACCCTCTGCTTCCAATGTCCCCATTCCCAACAGAATTCTGTAAAAATAAAAAAAATACTCACCTTACTCATTCCCCTGCAGAAGTCTTCTATTCCTTCCTTCACTTTTCTTTCGTATTAATGCATGGTTCTATTGTCCGTAGACACAATGGGGCACATTTACTTACCTGGTCCCTGCGCGATCCCTGAGGTGTGTTGTCTGCCGGAATCCACATCTGCTGCGATTCATGAGGATCGCACGCTCAAGTTCCTGCATGTGTCGCTTCCCCGCTCAGGTCTGCCGGAGTTCACCATCTTCCTCCCGATGCATGTAAGTTCATGTCTTGTGACACAAATTGCTTTGTTAAATCCCGCGCATAGTCCAAATCTGTCAGATTGTTCGATGGCCCACCCCCCGATTTGTGTAGCGTGAAAGCCAGCACCAATGCGCCAAAATCCGATCGCGTGCGCCAAAAAGCCTTTCTAAATGCGCCGCACATCGGAAATCGCCGGGTATTCCAACGATAGTGCTGACCGCAGACCCTTAGTAAATGAGCCCCTATGTGATGACTATGATGCTCGCCGTTAATAGAGCAGTGCATTAGCATGAAAGTTAAGTAAAGGAAGAGAAGACTGCTGCATGGAAACAGGGAAGGTCAATATTTTTTTTTTTTACAAAGGTCGGCCAAGGACCAGAACCAGGTGTTCGGCAGCCCGGTTTTGGCCCACAGACCAGTCGTTGGGGAAACTTTCTTTTACAGTACACTGTAACAGATATCCTGAAATTACAAGCCCTGGAGTCTCACAAACCCCTGGAGTCTCACTGGCTGTCATGGAGACAGATCATCACTCCCCAATGATGTCACGGGGCACTAGCAATCACTGCAAAGATGGGGATTCCCATGAGACACCAGAATTTAAATGCCACCGGGGCTTTCCTGGCAGCATTTAACATGTTAACACCACTGCAAGCAAAAAACCAAGTGTGTTGGTGTCGGTTGTATGCTGCATAATGCAGCAAACTCCCTGTATGTTTGAAGAGCATTCAGCCGGTGAACCCTCTTCATACACCTGTAATCTTTTAAGGACATAGATGTACCATTTGAGGTCCTTAAGAGGTTACAATATTCTGCACAAGTGATTTTAAAGAAAACATATCATTTGGTTTCAAGCTCCTATACTAGCAGCATGTGGTTAGGATGCTGAGGTTTGGACTCCAAAGAGCAAGCCTGTCATTAGTTATTCTTTTAGTTAGTTAGACTCTCTGACAGCAACAGAACTATGTCTGTAATAAATCATTCCCATAAAATTATTTTCTACAGCCACAAATATCACTGACATTTCAAATAAAGAAGTTCATGTATTCCCATAATCAGGGCTGATTCTAGGCTTTTTACTGTCTGAGGTGAAAATTGAAAATGTTGCCCCCCCGATGATAATGCTACCTCACACACTAGTAGTCAGTCAGTAACACAGACATTAGAAGTATCTAGTATCTTACAGGTGATGATCTGCTCCATCAGCAAGAGGACTTCTTTACGATTTCTCCCGGTCATGGTTTATCTCTGCTGAATTCACAGTCAAATGTCTTCAGCTCTAAACAGCACAACTCCACACAGTACCCCTAAAAATACCACAGTCACTTACAGTATAATGGATTGTGCTCCTAACTATATATTATCCTCACAACACAACTAAACACACTATTCCCCACATAAAACATAAATTATACAGCACCCAAAATTTATTGTATATACTAGGCCTCCTGAACTACAGCACACAGCTAATTTATAAACATATCTTATTTATTTATATACAGTTCCCCTAATTTATTTATAACATCCCCTACAGTACTCCTTATAAGGCCGCTCATTTTAATTAAAATCCAGATCTTCCATAGACAGTTTAAACAGCCACACAGTATACGGAGCCTCCCCCTGCAAAGTATTAAGCACAGCCCCCCCATTGTATTATGCACAGTCCCCCCATAGTATTAAGCATAGCCTCCCCCCATGGTATTATTTACCGCCCCCCCCCCCCACAGTATTATGCACAGCCACCCCCCATAGTATTGTGCAGTCTCCTCCCCCACTGTAGTATTATTCACAGCCTCCCCTCCCACAGTATTCAGCACAGCCTCGCCCCATAGTATTATGCACAGCCCCCCCATTTTACTATGCACAGCCTCCTTCTCATAGTATTATACACAGCCTCCCTAAAAATAATAAAACTGGAACTTAACTCCAAAATCCAGCACTCCCCCGCGGCTCCTCATCCTCTTCTCCCGGCGCCTGCAGCCGCGGTGTCTGTTTCCTGCAGAGCGGTGTGCACAGCCACGCTGTCCTGCACCGCTGTGATTATCACCTCTGTGATTTTTCAGCATTTGGCAAGTCCGTACAACCGACAGAAAAATGCTGCCCTGCCCATAATATGTAGTAACTTGTACTTCATATAAGACAAATAAAGAACTTTAAACCCACTAAAAAATGTCATATACAGTATGTGGACATAAAATGCTGTTTTGGGCACTGGGCAGGTTGTCCAGGTATATAACATTTTATATACCGGCGTTCCCCTACTTAAGAACACCTGACTTACATACAACCCCTAGTTACAAAGGGACCTCTGGATTTTGGTAATTTACTGTACTTTAGTCCTAGGATACAATAAACAGCTTTAACAGTTACCAGAGATGTCTGCATTAAGCTTTATTGATAATCCTGGTTCTTATGACAATCCAACATTTTTAAAATCCAATTGTCACAGAGACCCAAAAAATTTTGACTGGGGTTACAATTATAAAGTATACGGTTCCGACTTACATACAAACTCAACTTAAGAACAAACCTACAGAACCTATCTTGTATGTAACCCAGGGACTGCCTGTTTATAGCTAAGGGTTTTAAAAGCAATAAAGAGCTTTTTTATCACTCCCCACTCTCATTCACTCTTGGCTCCATTTGTCACTGTTGAGTCTGTATACAGAAACTAATATTACAGCAAGTGCGAGGCTATGGTTGGGACAGCACTACTCAAATCTGGGGAGGGGGGGGGGTCATGGCCAGGAGCTCCAGTAGCTCCATTAATGATCCAGTCCTGGGTTTTGGTAAAAAATCACTGCCATGCGTGTCTATAAGACGCATATGTAAGTAATCTTGCAGCCGGTGCAGGCAGTGGGGTATAAATATCTCTGCCATGCGGCCTATTTAAGGAGAAGCAGTATAGTGATGGATTTGAGCTCCTGCATCATCCACTTACAGCCATGCAGAGAAGTGCTGATGATGTGTGCACTTAGGTCATTATTTTTTTATGCCTAATTCCCGGTGCTAAAAATTAATTAGGGAGGGTATTACTATACATGAATTACAGGGAAAGGGGGCCCTGTCTAATGTATTACCGAGGGGAGACACACCTTGTCTAATGGATTACTGAAGGGGGGCACCCTTTCCAATGTATATAACATGGATTACTGATTGGAGGGCTGTATATTACATGGATTACTGAGAGGGGCTATATATTACATGTAGTATTGAGGGGTGTTCTGTATAATGTATATTGAGGGGCACAGTAATTTTTCACTGTATATGAATCCTCATGGGGGTTGTGTTTTATATGAATGAGTTTTATATGGAGAGTGGGTAGGACTGGACAAATACACCTTGCACAATGGGACACATTTACTTACCCGTTCACAGGAGTTCACAGTGAATTGTCCGACTGTGCCACCCGATATCATGAATGTGTCGCTTTCCCGCTCAGGTCTAACAGAGTTCACCATCTTTTTAGTGGTGCATCTAAGTGCTAGGGCTTGTGACACAATTTGAAAGTTAAATCCCACGCTCAGTCTGAATCAGTCGTACTGTTTAACGGCACGCCCCCCTAAATTGTGTCTCATGGAAGCCAGCGCAGCTGCGCCACAAAAGGGTTGCGTGAAACACAATCGCAGCGCACCCACTACTTAAAAACCTGTGCTAACCGTTTTAATATTGAAGAGCGGGCACGGTCCGAAAAAAGTGCGTCACAAAGCAGCGCAAAGCCCTTAACAAATGTGCCCCAGTGTCATTCCCATAGAAGTCTATGGGAAAGTGCCACCTATACTTCCGTAAGAGTTGCTAGTTAACACAGTCATGTGCCCTTCATTGTCGTATTTTCCATTCCAAAAACATACTGATGAAACAAAGATGGATAAGTCTGTTGTCCAAAAGCATCAAACATTCATATGCGGGAAGCCTAAATCTGTGAATGAAATTTGGCACATGTAATGGACATCACGTAAAAAAGACTTAAGAGTGAAGAAAAATATCCATCCAAAATGGCAAAACAGCATTTAATAATGTGAAATGACCAGATGATGTCTATTCTTCCTACATTAACATGGAATAATGAAATACTGCTAAATTGCCTATAGATGGCGGCAGAGTCACAAAAATCATTTTGGATGCTACATCAAGAATTTCCCTCTGTCCCTTAGCCTGTGCCATATAATAGTTGGTTAGGAGATGTATTACAGCGACAGTGGAATGAACGTAAGCAAATATGAGACGAATGGACGAAAATGTAGCTGATTCTGGCTGCACTGAGAAATATTAGAATTGGAAAACCTGCAGCGCACTGGTGCTAAAAGATTCCCACATAACTGACACAGACATCACTTTCTGTTTAAATCAGTTTTAGCTATTTTCTTCTGTCTATGTGCTGGCCTGCTCTGCCCTGGTGGACCCCTTACCAGTGAGGTGTATTTTCATTCAAACACAGAACTTCATGGTGACTTTCAGCCATTACTTATTGCTGCAGAATTTGCCTGCAGAATTTGCCTTGCCTTTAACTTTGTGCAGCACATCTCCACACTGCGCCCCTTAAGACACTACAGTCACTCACAGTGTTGTATTGTTTAGGACTGCACACTGAGACCTTCTAGCAAGTCTGAGAACACCATCTGAACTGTGAGACACAGAGGTGGCAGAAACATGTTGTAGGTGGAATTGGTGCACTTAAGCAACATCACAAGACATCAGCCAGGAAGTTAAAGGGGTTGGCCATTTTAATTCATGATTTTTGTAATGTGTAAGTGAGGAGGGCAGAATATTAGGGAATTACGAATATACATCTATTAAAAGTTTTGCTCTGCTTTCTTGATAGGTGAAGTGAAACATCCTGTATTTTACCTCATCAGCCAGACATTCCTGTCCATAAAATGGCCACAGATGGAGGGTCATGTGATCTCTTTCTTTCTATTAACAAACACCCTCCCAGGACCTTATGATAGTATTCATGAATATAAGATCAAGGTCCTGGCAGTGCGATTGTTCAAATGATTACTAGCAAAGTTGGTGGCAATTATAGGAAATCCGATACACCCACTTCATAAGGAAGTAGAAAGGATACAGATTTCATTTAGTGGTAGGTACCTGCTTCTAAAAAATAGCAATTTAAGATCTAATTTTTACCAGCAGCTATTACTTTATACATCTAAGATATTTTGAGATGAGTTGTTGTGACAAGTTAGTAGTATTTTAGCGAGCAGTATCTTAACCCCTTAACACTCCGCGTCATACATGTACGGCGCAGAGGTGCGGGGGTGTATGAAGAAGGCTCACGGGCTGAGCCCTCTTCATATACAGTTGGGGTTTGTTGCTTGCAGCGATTGACGTTTGGGGGAGCGACATCGGGGGGTGTGAATCATTTGCCGTGACAGCCTCGGATCTTCGTCAAACCTGAGGCTGTCTGGTTTCTGAAGATTCGTTACAATGTCATTGTAATGAATACTGTGCAAAAATGCCGTTTACTGCAAAACAGTAGTATGCAATACAGTATGGTAGGAACGATCAGACCATCTAGGGTTAATGTACCCTAGAGGGTCTAAAAAGTAATTAAAAAAACAGTTTCAAAAACAATTTAAAAAAGTAAAAAAAACCCTATAAGTTCAAATCACCCCCCTTTCCCTAGAACTGATATGAAACGTTATAAATAGAGATGAGCGAGTATACTCGTCCGAGCTTGATGCTCGTTCGAGTATTAAGGTACTCGAAACGTCTCGTTGCTCGGACGAGTATTTCCCCTGCTCGAGATCGAGCATTTAATTAAAAAAACACAGTGAAGAACAATGAAGAATAGAATAAAAACAGTGAACACAGTGAACACAGGATCATTTAAGTGAAAAACACAGTGAAAAACACAGTGAAGAATAGATTACAGATGTTCGGCACATCTGCTTACTTGTCGGAAGATACGCGCGGAACGGTGCGAACAAAATAGTATGTGAAGAACAATATATATGTGTGAAGAACACATTGAAGAACACGGTGAGCAGGACAGAGACAACGGGGAGCAGCACAAAGACACCGGGGAGCAGCACGGAGACATCGGGCAGCGGCACGGAGACATCGGGGAGCGGCACGGAGACATCGGGGCACGGAGACATCGGGGAGCGGCACGGAGACATCGGGGAACGGCACGGAGACATCGGGGAGACTTCAGTGGAAGAAGAGCAGCAGATCCCGGGACAGCGTATCTCCCGACAAGTAAGCAGATGTGCCGAACATCTGTAATCTATTCTTCACTGTGTTTTTCACTTAAATGATCCTGTGTTCACTGTTTTTATTCTATTCTTCACTGTTCTTCACATCTGCTAACTTGTCGGGAGATAATATACGCGCGGAACAGTGAAGAATAGATTGCAGATGTTTGCATACATCTGCTAACTTATCAGAAGACATTCTTTTTCAATTAATTAACACATTTTATTCCCGAACCATGGTCCCTTTGAAAAATGCTCGAGTCTCCCATTGACTTCAATGGGGCTCGTTATTCGAGACGAGCACTCGAGCATCTGGAAAAATTCGTCTCGAATAACGAGCACTCGAGCATTTTAGTGCTCGCTCATCTCTAGTAATAAACAGTAAAAATCACAGACACAATGGGGCACATTTACTGAGGGTCCGCTGGACGCATTTCCGTCAGGTTTCCCGAATTTTTTCCGTTTTGCCCTGAATTGCCCCAGGTTTTTCGCACACACGATCGGATTGTGGCGCATCAGCGCCGGCTTTCATGCGACACAAATCGGGGGGGGGGGGGGGGGGGGAGTGGCCATCAGACAACCCAGCTGATTCGGACAAACCGCAGAATTTTTTTCCAGCTTCACAGTACACGGCATGGCATTATAAATAATATGACAGAGAAGTGAAATTTGTTACCAACAAAGTAATCCTCACACAGCTCTGTACACGGAAAAATTAAAAGGTTATGTATTTTTGAAGGTGGGGGCGAGAAATGAGAAAAAAAAACCTGCATCCTTAAGGGGTTAATTAGTATAGTTAATGCATATGTATTTTAGTTTATATTTATAGTGGATGTCTGTGATATTGTAACAATGTATTGTATGTTATGTCCCTTTTTAATTTAAATGACCTGTAACAAAATAATTTCTCCATTGGGGATTATACAAATTTTAATCTAATCTTATTATTAATGTAAACATTGCGCTCTTGCCAACCCCTTTATACAGTTCCCCCTTGAAGGTGGCCATTGATCAAACTCCAGAACCTACTTACTGAAACGTATCAAGTTGCGATTGAACTAGGAGAAGGCATAGAGGTAACAAGAAAAAGAAAGAGAAAACTTCTAATATTCTGAAACATCTACTCGCTGCATAATCCATAATGTGCTTTATAAACGTCATACATCATAATGTGTACAGAATAGGATGCAGTGTGGCAGACTTTGTTAGACTATGGATGAAAATAGGAAGTATAAATTAGCAGCGTAGCCTAGGAGATGCCTAAGAGTCTGCTCGCAATGCAGGATGAAGTATGCACCTCCAGGCTTCCATTTTTAGATTCCATATTCACAAATTCAATTGCTCCAAAGAATGAAGAAAACGCTGGTGATTGTTTTATGTCAATACACTTTAGAGGCTGGAGATGAAAGTTCAACGATAATATAAAGAAGATGTTTTAGACACAACTTTAGCTCATAATTACAGGATACAAGTCTTGTAACTAAGCAGATGAGAATGGTTTAATTTAAGTTTTAAATATCCTAGTAACCATCACCGGTATCTGCAAGTCCTATGCTTTTTTTAACCTCACTTCAGTATGCAGTTTAGTCACACGTAAGACCACAGGCAATTAGCAAAGTTAACCAAATGCACTGTTCTAATGAGCAGAAATTTGCTGTAAATGAGGATTTTGGTAGCAAATATTTACAGGAAGCGATCGTATTTTAATAAGTTACTGACCTTTTTGTCTGGAGCATCAATTATCCAAGTCTGAGACCAAATAAAAAGGTTACATAATTAATGGTATAAAAACAAATTACACAGCTAACACTATAAAGTTTATCTCAGGACTTTAGTTATATTAGTTATGTTAATCATCTACAATTCCTTTTATAATTCATCTATACATAATACAGTAAATTACATTTCTGAAACTTTAGAGTTACCTATCAAAGGTTACACACTATTTGGGATCAAACTCCATTGCAAAACTGTAAACTACAATAAACATCAGTCTATTATTGGACCTGGAATAATAGTAAAATAAAAAGTTAATTTCCAATCACTTCCAGTCCTTAGCATTCTCACATTTCAGTTATTTCCATGTGCTAAAATGTCCAATCTATCAAAGTATAAAAATAATCATTGCATACAGTGAACACTGTTAAAGAAAAATAACTATTCAAATGTCCAAATTGACAATTATTTTGTAATTTTGCCACACATCAAATAATTTTTTTCTTGTCTAATGTATAAAGGGGATGTGTCCACAGACAGCACAGAGAAAGCAGTGAAAAAGAGATCATAAGAAAACTGTACAACTGATTTTTTTTATTTTCCAAATCTACCACTTTCCCAGGACATTGCACAGGACGGAACTAAAAAACAGAAATGAGAAACCCCCAAAAAAACTTGTCCTGAAAGGTTTATATAGGTAATAAAGATAAAAGGCAAAGTTGTTTAACATCCCAAGAGCTACTCACTAGTGGAGAACAAAAAACCTTTACAGTTATTCTTTAAGAAAAGGTGGTTGTACTTTATATTTTTTAGTATCTACTTTTAAAGGGCTGCTATACCATCAAGAAAAATGTTTTAAAAAAATAATTTTACTGCATGAAGATTGATATTGACCTGTATTCTGAACTCCATAGGTGTAAGATCACGTAAGTGTTCATGAAAGGAGCCTTTATGCTAGGAAATGAAGTTAGTATTCTGCGGGAAGTCGGCTATATAAATTGGACTGTAGTCCTCTGAAGTTAATAACATTGGTCTGTTTCAGTAAATTTTATGTCTGTATGAACCATTTCTTTCAGATCCAGGGTTACATACAAGATAGGCTCTGTAGGTTTGTTCTTAAGTTGAATTTGTATGTAAGTCGGAAATGTATATTTTATCATTGTAATCCCAGCCAGAACTTTTTTGGTCTCTGCGACAATTGGATTTTAAAAATGTTGGGTTGTCATAAGAATCAAGATGAACAATAAAGCTTTATTACAGACACCTGTGATAACTGTTACAGCAGTTTATTGTAGCCTAGGACTAAAGTACAATAAATTACCAATATCCAGAGGTCCATTTGTAACTAGGGGTCGTATGTAAGTCGAGTGTTCTTAAGTAGGGGACCGCCTGTAATCACAAATCATTATTTTACCTAAAAATATCAGTAGAAACAAAAATTAAGCTACAAAGCAACTTGTAAAAAAAAGAAATTGTTAGTAGTGATATTATCCACCCTTGAAGCAGCAAATAAAGATTTAAGGATTCTCACTGGCAACTGTTATTTCTTTTTTAATGTCAAGAATTCTATAAAAACTAGTAGCTCCTTACTCAGCACTAATAGTAAAATGTTAATACTGGAAAATACACACATGCTGCACATATTAGTATGTATTATGTTGTATGAGACTACAATACATCCAGCAATGAAGCTGTAAATTAACAGGTTTCTGCTTCTTTCAGCAATGAAGTGTCTTAGTCACAAGGGTTGTCACATTGTTTGAATGAATGGTGAGCGTATAAAAGAGCCAGGTAGGAATTCCCTGTTCACTAACTCCCAAGAGGATTATCTGTGGATTCCTAAAGGAGGTTTAACAAACCCTAAAAGTGACAAGCCCTTGGTATTTCAACTAACTGTAAGTACTACAATCTACCAATACATTGAACTTTGGAACTGCACAGGTTAACATTAATTGATAACTTCAGTGGTAATTTGTAAGGCGCAAAATTAGAATAATGTATGTACATAAAATGCATATCATATTACTATGAAAGGTTAGTTACTATTTCCAATGCCATAATATTTATTTATATATCTTTTATGTGTATCACTATTGAAGTACACTAAATCATTGGTACATAGATAATAGAGAAATATGATAACATGATAAGTTGTAGAGAGACTTATATAACTAGATAGATAGATAATAGACAGATATAAAAAGCTAAATAGATAGATATGAAGAGAGAGTTAAACACATAAATATAATAGATAGAAGATAGATTTTATTTATTAAAAAGGGGTAAAGACTACTTTCTGCTTCTCTCACAGAAGCCTTTGTCAATCTTGACACCATTTTTTAAACTTTGACAGATAATTGCCAGAGCGATGATAAATAGATAGATATATAGAGAGATAGATAGATAGATAGATAGATAGATAGATAGATAGATAGATGATGTGTATGTTAGATAGTTGATAGATACAAATAGTTCCTTGTGCAGTGTACTTTCATTATGTTGCATGACATGAAATAATCATATGGAATAACTGGAGTATATGATTCATTACAGATTTGGTTTCTATGTTCTTCTCCAAATAAAATGTGGTGTATTGAAAATGTACATCTTGATGAGCTATAGAAAGCAAACTGAACACAATATTCACATTGGTAGATGAATGTATGTACATTCTGCAATACTTTACGTTTTATAATATGAGTTTACAATCTAAAATAGATTATATGTGACGGCAATTTAAAGAGATTTCACATTTATCTCCTATTCACATTTGACTCCATGATGTAGGCACTGACCCTTTACTTTCAATTTTTAAAATATCGTTGTTTTTTTTGTTTTACTACTGTAAGTTTCTAATAACCATTATATATTTATGTGACCTTAGCTGTATTGGACTATTTTTTGCCAGCAGAGCTGTGGTCTGTTTCTTATGGAATAGATATACTGATCTGGATATTATCCCACACCATGTCATTAGAACTGAAAGTCTGACAAGGTAGCTTGGAGGCAAAGTGTTCAATTTCCTATACTGGAAAACATATTTGCATATTTACTTCCCAGAATCCCCAGCAGAGCATGCATGACCTTTGAGCCTCTATATGCCTTTAACGGTGGACTTTAATGACTAATTCACCTTAAGGAGTTTTGTTTCTCTCCTGACTTGCAGTTTTTATTTGACCATTTATTATTCTGTTTCTGGGGGAAAGAAGTGGGGTGAAATGTACAGTGAAATGGTCATAGCATCTCAGAGGTTACTTCTATGCATTTTATACACAGGAGAGAAGTGTGAAATGTGTAATTCATCTGAGCCATACAATCACTTTCCAACTTAAGCTGTAAATGGATGGCAAGATTGTTAGGATTTGACAGGTAGACATTGCATAAAAAAACAAAAAAACAATATGAAACTTGTCAATTCATGATCCATACACTAACGAGCTTCACATTTTATTCATGTTTTAAGAGTTTAATTTGTACAGCTCTGGGCTGCTACATGTTTTTTCAGTGCCTCCTAGCATACCATGTGATGGCATCCGAGTGCTGTTAGGTGCATAAAGACAGTAAAGCTGAGGTGTAGACTCCGCTGGTAAGTGCACATTTGAAAAGTGAAGCCAGCGGCATGACTAGAAGGGAGGGGAAGACGAGAGAGATGAGAGGAAGAATTCATGACTCAGATGCTCTCTGGACCGCCCCCTCCCCTTGACCCGAGTTCTTAGTTGGCAATAAGCCAGGTTTGAGCTATAGGAACCTGACATCAGTTTCATGCTGTAAACAGTGGTAATAAATATATACACCCTCCCCTTTGCCTACTTGGACTGGTGATGATCTGTGACTGGCCTCATCAATGACATTAGTGGGGATGGTAAAATCCGTGCTGACGAGGATGTCTCACCACTAATCAATACCATTGTCTCTTATCCACTAAATTTTGCAGGAGGCACCTTCAGTTTCCAATAACCTTGAAAGTAGCCTAATATCCCAATGTCCATCTACTTACACTTTCAAACTTATGTCCTATCAAGTGGCTTCAGGGGAACCTTATGCAGGACAAGACATCACCAACCTCTTATTCAGGACAAGCCTTCATCAACCTCTTATTCAGGACAAGCCATCAACCAACCTTATTCAAGACAGGATCACAATGATCTCTATCTCTTGGAGACAATTAACTTTTAAAGATGTATATAAATGACCTTATGAGTCACATGGGTGGAAAAGAGTCATACTGCTCTGATCCTTGCTTGATAATGCCCCACAGGACAAGTACGTCAAAAGCTTATTTCAACAGCTGACACTCTGAAGTGTGATGATTCACCTCTACTATGGGACATCGATTAGGCTAAGAGAGGGCATGCTACTGTGACTCTTATCCGTCCTTACGGTGGCACCATACACCTGTGACTCCTTACTGGTAATTTGTATACAGTGTTCCAAGAGTTCCAGTGTGTTCCAGTGTTCCAAGTTCCAGTGTTCCAAGTGTTCCAATGCAAAATTTTCTGAAATAGATGTACATCATTGTAATCCTGTCACTGTCCTTATTTTATGCACAAAGTACAGCATCCATGTGTAGTTCAGGTCCAAACATTGCAGTATTTTGACCCCCAAATGTTCCCTAACCAAGGTCTAACCTTGATCGGCTAGATATAACACAGTCCATAAACACACAAGTGAACATATTGACCATAAAAATCCTTGAACCTCACTAATGTTAAAAGACATTATCTTATAGGATAATAATGATATTGTAAATAAATCATCACAGTCATGTACGTGGCATCCTAATAGACTATACAGCTTTATATTCCATATGAGATGCTTTTCTACAGTTGTTTATTGGCATAGCACATCAATTAATGATCTATTTATTAACAGGCTGTAAATTAAATACAGTACAACATAGAGAATGTGGGGCTGGCAGCTCTGTGTTTCTATACATCTACATGGAATGCGACTAATTAGAAGTACTGGTAATTGACGGCTTGTAGAATAGCATGTAATTAGGTGTAATTAAATGTAAACTGTTTACAGATTGAGCTGTATGAATATATTTCTTGGCAGGATCCACACGTGATTAAAAGCTGGAATTACATGACATATAATTTACAGTTTTATTACATTTTCTCCTTTTCCATATGACCAATCATAAATCCATGCAATCTAATAGAGATGTACAATAGGCCAAGCCTCAACCATTCAACAGTTATAATACAGACAGATGAAACATTGTTATCAAGATCACCAGTGGTATCTAATTTAGAGGATCCGAGAAATTACAGGCAGCTATACCCCCTAGTTACTAATCCCCAATACCAATCAGACTCGTGACTTTTATTGAATGTATGTAGCCAGCTTTACTCATCATTGTGGAATTCTAAAAGAGAGTCTTTCAGCAACTTTGACCATGGAAACCTTTGACAATATTAGTCCCATTTTACACCTGCTTTCATCAGGTTCTGCTATAACCTGATTGATTGATAAGTATATAAATCAGAATTGTTGTTTGCCCTGGGGTGAATTTACATTTACATTGAGATGCTACAACCCCCTTTGCTCTGTCTAAAAACTTTAGCAGACTCTCCCCTTGACAGAGGGGAAAGAAAAGTAGAATGATGAAGCACCCAAAGTGCATTGAAGAAGCTATAACCGTGACATGTAATCTTTTCACAGTCCTTTTGGTACTAACATCACACATGCAGAGGTATGATTACACAATTATCCAGGGCTGCTGCCTAATAGAATTTGCAGCTTTGTTTGGTCAAAAATGCTGACAGATTCCCTTTAAGACAAAAAATTTTTATTCCATGTCAATCACTAATACACAAAGGAGAAAAAAAACTCGAATCTGATCTCTTGTTGATGACCAACTGCTGGTTTGAAAACATTCTGTTCAATTTCCATCAATAAAAAAAGTTAAAAATTTTAATGTAACTAATTAGTCCACATGAAAGTGACAATGGACAATGAACATAGAAAGGCGTCCTCTCAGAGTGCTTTATATAGACCTGACTCCTGTGCCAGGAAGACTGTAGTGTTTCTAAACTGTATAATAGAAATGCAACTCATAATCACTTTTGTTTGAAGCAACTATGCAAAAAGTTCACATCTGGTTTCTGCCCTCCATTGCAACAGTACATCAGGATACTTCCCAACGTATCCTCTCAACAGAGAGCAGCAGTGTATCCCATTGTATTCTTATCGCCGGATCAGCTCCTCCCTCCTGAAAGCGAGAGGAGAAGTGGCAGGCAGTGATTTACTGCTGTCAACGTTCAGGGTGTGACTGTCCTTATACTCTACTTTAGTGGAGATGGTTGCCATAGAGTGGCTTCTGTCCCTGGAGAGCTAATGTACCTTGTGTGTAGTTAGGAGCAGCAGGACTGTGAAATGTAAACTTTTAATATATGGTTGCAGCTCTTTAGCCTGAACAGCTTTTTACTGCATCCACAGCCCTTATCCCCTGCTACATGTGACTGCTGTGCTTATTGCTGGATTCTACAGCTCAGATCAGAGGGCACGAGCTGTGGACAAAGAAGAAAGCTATTCATTCTGAAAGACTATCTAAAGCTCCTGCAGGAGCTGCTGGACCAGGTTTACTTTCACAGTCCTGCTTGTACTAAATACATACACTCACCGGCCACTTTATTAGGTACACCATGCTAGTAACGGGTTGGACCCCCTTTTGCCTTCAGAACTGCCTCAATTCTTCGTGGCATAGATTCAACAAGGTGCTGGAAGCATTCCTCAGAGATTTTGGCCAATCCTTATTTTCAGTGAAAAATGAACTCTTTACCAGTTCCGACCTTATTGTTCTTCCTCTACGAAAACTGAAATCGGACCCTCGCTCGCTGTTATGGCCAGGTCTTTTGTCGTTCTCTATTAAATACCAGTTTTCTTTTATGGCTTTTTTAATTTTGTCTGCCATTTCATTCCATTTCACAATTGTGTCCCACTTGTTCATTCTTCATCAAAAAAATTACAATTTTATATCTTTATGTTTAAAGCCTGAAATGTGGCTAAAGGTAGAAAAGTTCAAGGGGGCCGAATACTATATATATATATATATATATATATATATATATATATATATATAATATATGACATTTTCTAAATCCAGAAAGAGGATGTGAAGAGGTACACTCTTAAAGGGGTATTCCACAAAGACAGGTTTCTTAAATATACTCAGGATAACAAAATAACACATTCTGGAATTCACTGTTATTAACAAAAATACAGCATTTCACAGATATAATTCCAACCTGTCTCTATCAGTCCTAGTGTACACAATTTTGGCAAGCCATCTTGCCTGAGGCTTCATAACTTCCCTCTCCCTCTGCTCCCTGCATGGGGCCCCTCCCCTTGCACGGACCCCTCCCCTTGCATTCCAGGACGAGCTGTCACACAATGACAATGACATTCCTTCCGGGATGTATACAGCGGGAAGAGAGTAAAGCTACAAGCTACAAGCAGTTAAGTTCTTTATCCTGGGCAGAGGGAGGTATATAGTAGAGCTGACAGTATGTGCGTGTAGCTGAAAAGTAGACATGCTGAGAATGTTATATGCAAATCATGGATCTCATCATCTCTAATCCGTCTCATCTCTCTTTCTATGTGTCAAATACTAGAACAATGTTCAGAAACTAAATGAAAGTGTATATAAACATGTACCCTGATCATCTAACCACATTGTCAGCACACCACACACAGGGCCGGATTATAGGGAGGGCTCCCAGGGTGCATGCCCGGGGCCCCCACTAAATGTGGGTGATTCAGGAGGTTGCATGGCCGACCAAATTGCCCACAGCAGGTTCGGCTCGGCTTTTCACTGAACAGCCTGCTGGTTTAACAGCCGGTTCAGAGATCTGGGCAATATGTAAGCAGAGCGAGGGAACAATAATTTCCCTGCTCAGAGATAGACAGTGGAGCTCCGACAAGATGGCGTTGACCTGCCGCTGGCGGCGCTGTTTGTGATGTCACCGCTCCACCAGTGGCAGCTTTATATAGTTATTGGAAGGGGGCTGTGTATAGCTATTGCTGGGAGCTTTATATAGTAATTGTTGGGGGCTGTATATAGTGATTACTGGGGGTTGTATACAGTGATTACTGGGGGCTGTATAGAGTTATTACTAGGGGCTGTATACAGTGATAGCTGGGGGCTGTATATAGTGATTACTTGGGGCTGTATATAGTAATTGCTGGGGAGCTGTAGATAGTTATTACTGGGAACTCTATACAGTGATTACTGCGGGAGCTGTATATAGTAATTGCTGGGGGGGCTGTATATAGTGAATACTGGGGGCTGTATACAGTGATTACTGGGGGCGCTGTATATATTTATTGCTGGGGGCTGTATATAGTGATTACTGGGGGCTGCATATAGTGATTACTTGGAGCTGTATATAGTTATTATTGGGGGCTTTATATAGTTATTGTTAGGGCGCTGTATATAGTGATTACCGGGGGCAGTACTTACCCTAATCCGGCCCTGAGCACACAGCATCTCATAGCACAGAGGGATCATAAGGTGTCGACTTATAGAGTCCCCACCCACAGAATCTTACACTGATCATCAGAATCTTACACTGACCATCACTGAGTGATAGAGGCTAAAACAGCAATAAAACTGTGTAGAATTGTAAAGTAAGGGGTTAAAATGATCTTTATTGTGTAAACATCACTAGGGGATTGAAATTTGTGAATTTTCTTTCATGGGAAAACCCCATGCAAATTCAACATGTGCATTGCAGTTGGGCAATTTTGTTTGTGGGCTCATTGGCTTTATGGGATAGGGCTGCTTTTAAGTCTTAACTCAGCTGTGCTTGTAGTATGACTCATTTCACACACATAGGACAGTGCATCGCCACTACAAATTAATTACGGTAGGGTGCTGTGTTACACTGGAACTGCATATACTGTAAATTAGAGGGTGTTTATCAATGGCAGATCTTCATATAGGTGGTATGGGCGGGCCCTATATGAAGATCCGCCATCAGTCTTAAAAAAAAATCTACAATTAGCTTTGGCTTCTTCTTCCTGTGGCTACCCTTTCTGCCCGGGCGCATATGATATGATGTAGCGTTGACACTGTCTGTTACATTGCAGTGTGTGTGCGCACTGCGGGGGATAAGAAGAGAAGAGGAGTGGTGGGGAGAAGAAGGTGAAAGGTGAGGGCTCTGCTGTGGGCATTTTATTGAAGGGGGGCATCTGCTATGGACATTTATGTAAAGGAAGAGCCTGCTGTGAACATTTTATTAAAGGGGGCATCAGAAGTTGACATTTGGTATAGCCCCATCCGTAACAATCTGTACAATAAATTAGTAACATTATTGAACCTTCTTGGTGAACACTTTAAAAACAAAACCCGAATAACTTGTCTGAAATGTAAATCTTTCATAAAATCCCTTTGCTAAAATGTTCCAAAAAGTTAAAAGTTATTAAAAGTTATGTGAGCCGAAATGGTACCACTCAAAAGGACAACTCAACTCGCAATAAATAAGCCCTAAATCAGCTCTGTCAAACAAGAAATATTAAAGTTATGTCTCCGAAAAAATGGCAATATGAAAATAAATTAGATTTTCTCTATACTAGTTTTTCTTCAATAAAATTGTAAAAATGTATAGAAAACTATATAGATGAGGTAATCGTAATGATCTATAGCATAAAGTGAATTTATTATTTTTATGGTACAGTGTACGGCCCCCAAAAAAATTTAAACCTTCATACATTCAAGAGTTAATAAAATCTCATCAATAAATTAAAGACCCACTAAAATGAAGTATTTGTAAAGTGCATCTAATCTCGCAGAAAATAACCCTTATATATCCAAATTGCCAAAAAATAAAGATTGTGTAGCTAATAAAAAGTGACAATGCATAATCTGCTCTGAATGGCGCAGCTTCCCTTCAATGCCCTGGCGAGTGCCCACATAGCAGGTTACCACCACATATTTTATGCTCGGGAGAGATTGGATATCATACTTTGTAGAGCATTTTGGTATTTTATCCACTGAGAAACTACATTTTCTGAAAAATACCTTAATTTAGCAAAAAAAATTTAAAATTGCATCCCTTTTAGTTTTAACCCCTGTAAAACAATTAAAGGTATAACGAACTTCATAAAAGTAGTTTTACATATATTGAGGGGTGTTAATGGGGTAATTTATGGGGTTTTACTATTATTTAGGCCTCTCAAAGTGGCTTGAACTCTGAGAGGGCCCCTCAAAACCACGATTTTGCGTTTTTTTCTGAAAATGTGAAAAATCGCACTTAAAGTTCAAAGCCCCATAACAGTCTACAAAAAAGAGAAGATGCATTAAAAAGCCATGTCCACATAAAGCAGACATTCGGTAAATGTAAAACATTTAGAATTTCAAAAATCATCTATTTTTGCAAATTTTCACCAAATATCAGTTTTTTCATAAATAACTACAAAAAAAAATTTCAACTACATACAAAGTGTAGCAAGAAAATGTCAAAATCACTTAGAGAAGTTAAAGCATTTCAAAGTTATAACCACTTATAGTCACCCCTGTCAGATTTGAAAAAATGGGCCATGTCAGGAAGGGGAAAAGTGGCTTTGCCGTTAAGGGGGTTAAAGACCGTGCTTTCTCTACCCATTCCAAATACAGGTAGTCCCGGGGTTACATACAAGATAGGGTCTGTAGGTTTGTTCTTAAGTTGAATTTGTATGCAAGTCGGAACTGTATATTTTATCATTGTAATCCCAGCCAGAACTTATTTGGTCTCTGCGACAATTGGATTTAAAAAATGTTAGGTTGTCATAAGAACCAGGATTAACACTAAAGCTTCATTACAGACACATTTGATAACTGTTTTATCTGTTTATTTTAGCCTAGAACTAAAGTATAAATTACCAATGTCCAGAGGTCCGTTTGTAACTAGGGGTCGTATGTAAGTCGAGTGTTCTTAAGTAGGGAACCGCCTGTATCTACAACTTTCTTTCATTAATCAGGTTCACAGCTGCACCACTTTAAGAAGCTTAGTTTGGGTTCTTGCCCTTCTCAGTGGTTTGACTTTCCACTTCTTCATGAATAAAAGTAAAAAATAGGCGGCACACCACAATATGAAAAAGAGTGGGTACTTTATTCACCCAAGTGCTACATTTCGGATCCTCTTCAGAATCCTTTCTAAAACTTTCTTTCACTATACAGGCAGTCCCCGGGTTACGTACAAGATAGGGTCTGGAGGTTTGTTCTTAAGTTGAATTTGTATGTAAGTCGAAACTGTATAATTTATAATTGTAGTTCCAGACAATATTTTTTTTGTCCCAGTGATAATTGGAGTTTAAACATTTTTTGCTGTAATGGGACCAAGGATTATCAATAAAGCTTCATTACAGACACCTTACAGCTGATTATTGCAATCTGGGACTATAGTAAAGCATTCAGAGAGCTTCACCAGAGGTCAGAGGGGTCTGTCTGTAATTATGGGTTGTCTGTAAGTCGGGTGTCCTTAAGTAGGGGACCACTTGTACTGTGTTCTATCCCAATGTTTATTCCACCCTGTGTCCTCATTCTTATCTAGTAACAATACAGGCAGTCCCCGGGTTACATACAAGATAAGGTCTGTAGGTTTGTTCTTAAGTTGAGTTTGTATGTAAGTCTGAACTGTATATTTTATCATTGTAATCCCAGCTAGAACTTTTTTGGTCTCTGTGACAATTGGATTTTAAAAATGTTGGGCTGTCATAAGAATCAATATTAACAATAAAGCTTCATTACAGACACCTGTGATAACTGTTACAGCTGATTATTGTAGCCTAGGACTAAAGCACAATAAATTACCAATATCCAAAGGTCCGTTTGTAACTAGGGGTCGTATGTAAGTCGAGTGTTCTTAAGTAGGGGACCGCCTGTACTTGTGTTTTGGGAGTGTTTATTTTGTATCCTGATATTGCTTCATACACCTTTGTACAGTTCTAAGATAACGTGTATTTCCTTCCCCACACTATTCAAAAACAACAACAAATCATCTGCAAATAAAGCCATCTTCAACTGCTACCCTCTCTACCCCTGCTTACTCTCTGAAACTTCTTATCCTATTGAAATTTGCTAGCCAAAGGTTCAACAATAAGATTAAACAATAGCAGTGACAGTGGACATCATTGGCATGTTCCTCTTCCCAATTTAAACCAATGTAACATATCTCCCTGTCCCAGCACTTGTGCCAGTGGTCACATCTATTGCCCTAAAGAACAAACCATTCAAACCCATTCTCCTCCTAACCTTCTTAAACCAGGCCAGGCCCACACTATCAAAAGCTTTGTCAGCATCCACTGTTATTATGGCGGCATGCTCCTTTTCCAGTGGCCATGTCCTGGCCCAATCTAGCACGGTCAGAACTGTTTTAACATTTTTAGCTCTATTTCTACCTTTCACAAAACCATTCTCGGAATGATAGATAATATAGGGCAGTGATGGCGAACCTATGGCAAGGGTGCCAGAGGTGGCACTCGGAGCCCTTTTTGTGGGCACCCAGGCTGTCACCCCAGGGCAAAAATAATTGCCCTTTTTAGGGCACTTACATACAGTGTCACATCATAGTACCAGTCTTAGTACTATTTGCAATACACAGTTCTTCATTGATGCAAATCGACAAACCTGAATTCTGCAAAAATCAAATTTCAACAAACCTGCTCATCACTAATAAGGATCTCTGCAGCAGTTATGTAGTTCTGCAGTTTAGGTAATTTAAATAATCTAGGTGTCAGAATCCTCTGAGTGGAATCTTGGTGGGAGCTGAATGACAGCTGCTTCGCAGTATCTGATCTGAAAGTTGAGTGGTTTCCTTTTGGAACTCTTTGTTAGACTCAGTTGTGGGTTGAATGATGAAGGTGCTAGCCAGTCAGCTGCTGGGAGCAGAATCCATGGACTTGATAAATTCCCAGGGTTCAGTTCACTCATGGATGGCTAATATTTCTCCTGTTACCTCTAGAACTAATGTCTGTTTCTGTTTTGCTCTACCTGAAACCAAGTCTGAACTGGATCCTATATGTGACCCTGTATCCAGCCTGAGCCAGTACCCCGATCTTTCTAACCTTATCCTCGAAGGTGTCCAGCCTGATCAGTACACCGGCCGTAGTCCTGTCTAACTGTATCCGTCAGACCGGTGTCCGCTGAGTAAGCCATACGGGCTGTATCTTCTGTCTAACTGTATCCTTCGACCGGTAGTCCAGACTGAGTCAGTATACTGTATCCTTGTCTAACCCGTGTATCCTGCCGGTTCCAGCTGAGTAGTCCTGTACCTCTTGCTGTAAACCTGTAATCCCTCGCCGGTTGTCCTCCTGATCATACCCTGTATCCTTGTCTAACCTGTATCCTCGCGGGTGTCCAGCCTGAGTACAGTACCCTGTTACCCTTGTCTAACCTGTATCCTCGCCGGTGTCCAGCCTGAGTCAGTACCCTGAATCACAGTCTGAACTTAAACTTGTTTCTGAACCTGTATCCAGCCTAAGCCGGTACTCGGAACCCCAGGGTATCTAACCCTGTGTATCCTGAACCTGTATTTGGGATCCTGTATCCCGTACCTGTATCTGGAACCCCTCATTCTGACCTGATATGGAAACCCTGTACCTTGTCCTTATCTGGTAACCCTGAACCCCAAACTGATCCGGAACACTGAGCTTGTACTCTGAACCCTGTTTTAGAGCCTGCAGCCTGTTCCTGAACTTGTACCCTGATTCTGTGCCTCTTCCATGATACTCATATGTCTGCAAACTTATCAGTCTTGACAGAATAAATACACGTACTTATCTGAAAACTAGGACCTAGACGTCTGTCTGAGATGGACCTGAAAGTATAACTCTACAGACTGATGGTTGGCCTACAATTGGCTAGTGGGCTGCAAAGAAATGAAAAGAAAATCTTAAAAGCTCATGGCTGCACCTCCACCTGTCTCATCTAATTCATGTTTTTAGTAACTTGGGATAAATTAACTGACTCATGACAAGTGTCATAAGATCTGGCATGTGTCAATACAAATTAAACAATATTTGTATCTGTACAGGTAGTTTTTTTTGGTCTCTATGACAATTGAATTTTAAAAATAATGGGTTTTCATAAGAACCAGGAGTAAAAATAAAGCTTAAAGGGGCATTCCCATCTGGGCATTTACATTTAATTTCATTTATTTGCCATATGTAAACATTTCTTCAGTTGGATGTTTTTAAAAAAATGTTCCTGTGTGAAGATAATGTCTCATAAATGTAGTCATGTTGTCCCTTAGAAACAAGATAGCTTCCTCGGATACAACCACCTGCACTCTGGCAGTGGTGGCCAAACATGCACTACTAAGCCCTGCCTGACCACCTTGGATTCAGCGTCCATTTTCACAGGACAGCTTTGGGACCTGCAGTAACTCCCGAACATTTCATATACAAATCTATCTTCACATAGTTGCATTTTTTAATAACATGTAATTGAAAAAATGTATATATATGGCAGATTAATTAAATTGAATTTGAATGTCCAGACAAGAATACCCCTTTAATTGCAGACACATTTGATAACTCTTACAGCTGATCACTGTAGCCTAGGGCTAAAGTACAGTAAATTACCAATATTCAGAGGTCCGTTTGTAACTAGGTGTCGTCTGTAAGTCGGGTTATCTTAAGCCTGTACTCCATAAAAATATTAAGACTCATCATGCATCTTTGTAAATGAGAAGAACAAATAGAATCTGGTCACTTACATGCTTTCGTGCGTCCCCAAAAACAGGATGCTTTCTTCCTTTATCTTCTTGTGGCCTCATTTTGGATGGAATTGTCTTTTAAAATTATGCAAATGAAGCCCACCGTTTCTTGTCCACTCTACAGAAGCCTCTTCTAACTATAAGTCGTAATTATCAGGCAACGAAGAGAGATGTATGATGTAGACAGGAGCCCCTGAGGCTCACTTTAATAACTTCTAAAAAAACTTATTCTGAATCAAGGCCATTAGAACAGTAGAATGGATCCTCTTGTATGGGGACACACACCAACATGTAAATGTGTTTGATGTCCAATACTACATCAATGTGGTAGATTCCCTTTCAATCAGATCTAGAGATTGCAGACCACTTACACTTTCATGCGTAACTTGTTATCTTCTCTCTGGAACTGTCCCTCTTTTGTCCTTGGATCCATCAGTTTATCCAAAAAGAATCCTTTAACAATATTGAAATGAGCCTGAGGGGCTTTAAGGGGATCATCAGGGCCCCTGGGGGCCTCACCGTGTCTAAGTTTTAAACACCCCCCTCCACTCTGCTCCGTCTCTGCTTATCCCCATTCCTACCACAGAAGGAGAGCCGACAACATGAGCCGCCTGTTTGCACATTTTGTTCATGCGTGTTTGCATTCTCAGCAGCTTGCCTAAGATTTGTAGGGAGCCAACTTACGTCACTGGTTCTCTACCTGGGACAGTATTGGCTTAGGCGGGCATAACTGAGACATGGTAGAGTCCGCTGTGGCTCTGATGATGACCCCGGGCCCCTCAGTCTCAGCTGAATATTTTATAACCAAGGGCATAAGAAGGACGGTTGTAGAGATATATACATTACAAGCTAGGTGACAGTGTAAGAGGTCTACCAACAGTAAAGCTCATGCTAGATTTCTTTTAAATGAATTTTATGCATGTCTAGCATTTTTATTTTCAGTGCTCACCAAGCGGGATAAACAATGGTTTTCAGGCCATTTCAGGTATAACAATACCAAACATATAAATTGTTAAGGATCATACGGGCGCATGCTATGCGTATGATTGGAACCGTTGCCGTCGCTGGTATCAGCGGTGTGCCTCTCCACCGCTATTAACTAAAAGAAGGAGCAATAATAAAGTATACCTGCTCTGGCTGGAAAGAGTGAGTGTATGTGTGTTATAAAAAGAAGAATTGTGCAAGAGGGAAAGGACTGGACTTCTTAACACTGCAAATATCTCTAAAAAAGAACAGTTGTCATGTTTTGGTGGAACACTAACTTGTAGCACCACTTCTAGCGGGTTTCCGCGGGTCCAGCAAAATGAATCCAACAGTGTGATTTCTTTAGTCCAGGTTCACACTATAGTCCCCGTTGTAATCCAAGCAATAGTTGAGCAATAGCGAAGCCCCGGCCGGTAGCTTCGCTAAGTCAGACTAGTAAAAACAGATGTACCGGTGACGTCACCCACAAGGTACGGATGCTCCACAAGGACAAACAGGAATATCCACCGACGCGTTGTCGAAAGCAACGGCTTTCTTCCTCAGGGTAAGATTCCTGGGTCTGGTGATGATGATGGTGTTTATATAGAATCCGTACTCTATGGTACTAATCTGTTCTTGAGAGATGTTTCAATGTGAGTTGTTATAATCGTTCCAACATTTAGTCATCTCTGTCTTTGCTTGTTTCACAACTTGAGTTGAAAAAAAACAACTTTTTGTCCTGTTTGTCCTTCTGGACCATCCGTACCTTGTGGGTGACGTCACCGAGAGAAGTCGGCCTATCCTCTGGATCAGGAGAGAAGTCGGCCTATCTTCTAGATCAGGAGAGGTTCATCCTTGCGATGGGGAGAGGGATCCATCTATCCTCTGGATCATCAGATGAGACTTTCCCTCCTCATGATAAGGAGAGGAGCCAGTCTATTCTCAGGATCAGCAGATGACTCCTCGGGATTAGGAGATGAACCAGTCTCTTTGGATCAGTGGGTGATTCAGGTTGTCAGGAACCGTACGGAACCAAGTCTAGATGCTGCGCCCTGCGTGGCTGATGTCCAGGATGCTCTATCTATCGGTTGGTCCCGTTAACTTTCTGCATTATCCCTGCAGTGACCCCCAGTCCTCAGGAACCTCCTTGTCCCTTCACTAATACAAAGTCTTGGGGTTATCCTCAGAGCAGAAGGAAATTCCTGCAGATTTTGGAGATTAATTCCAATATCAACACATCCGAAGCCACAAATCCCTGCAAATATGGGCCAAACGGCTCCGACTCACTTTAACCCGTTCATGTCCTTTAAAGCTGCCATATAACCAATAGATTATCAGAGCCGGGATATCTAAGTTGCCATATTGGTGATTTGTTGCATTTGGAGGACGGGGGGGGGGAGGGACTCTCCTCTAGTGACCAGATACATAATTTAGAAGAACTTGAGTCTAGGGAAGTAGGAAACAGTCAGTCGTGTCTCCTGGTCTGCAGAGCATTGCACAGTGAGGGGCTGTTATCTCAGAGATCTGTATATACCTTTGGTAGGTTCTGGCCGCAGCAGGAGCCGGGGCGAGGATGTCAGGAGCTCGGCCGGGTGCATTATAATTGTGTCGTTACAAAGAAAATGTTAGGGATCACGAGGGCGCGCGCTATGGGTATGATTGGAACCGTTGCCGTTGCTGGTATCAGCGGTGTGCCTCTCCACCGCTATTAACTAAAAGAAGGAGCAATGATAAGGTATACCTGCGCTGGCTGGAAAGAGTGAGTGTATGTGTGTTATAAAAAAAAGAAGTGTGCAAGGGGGAAAGGACTGGACTTCTTAACACTGCGATTATCTCTAAAAAAGACTCACATTGAAACATCTCTCAAGAACGGATCAGTACCATAGAGTACGGATTCTATATAAACACCATCATCATCACCAGACCCAGGAATCTTACCCTGAGGAAGAAAGCCGTTGCTTTCCACAACGCGTCGGTGGATATTCCTGTTTGTTCTTCTGGACCATCCGTACCTTGTGGGTGACGTCACCGGTACATCTGTTTTTACTAGTCTGACTGACGAAGCCCCTTCTGCTCTAAAGTTTAAAAAGTGTTAAAACCGCGATACCGCGGTTTATAACACTAACGAAAGTAAGTACCGGCACCAGCTCACCCTGGGCTGGTGCTCGGTACTTACAGCTTACCCCTACCATTCTAAATGGTAGGTTTCCTTTAAGTAAACCTGAGATCTGGGACTAAACCTTCATATATATGTCACTTTCCCATGTACAGTGGGTCTATAAATTCTACTGTGTGAATGGGGAACAGTTATACAAACACCAATGTAATTGTGTCCAGACCTTTATGGATCATGAGATTTGGGGTCAGGAATAACTTGATGATATAGGATAAGTTTTCTACATTTCATTTATACTGACAACTTACAAACAACGTAATTACACATGGATATAAGTGAGCATTTCCAAGTACAGTCACTCCATGGGTTATAAACATGATAGGTTCCATAGGTTTGTTTTTAAGTCGAATTTGTATGCAAGTCGAAACTGTAAATTTTATCAATATAGATGCAGACAAAAAAATCTTTTGCCCCAGTGACATTTAGAGTATTACATTTTTTTTTGCTGTAATTGGACCAAAGATTATCAATAAAGCTTTATTACAGACACCTTACAGCTGTCTCGAATAACGAGTACCCGAGCATTTTAGTGTTCGCTCATCTCTATATCTAAAATCTTAAAATGAATATATCATTTACCTCACTTTTACCTCTTAGCTTAATAGCAACTAGGGCTGCACAGCTTATAGGCTACATCCTCTCAGGGAAAGTCTGCAAATAATTGCAAAAATCTCATGCTACTAAATGGACAGGAAGTTTATGAGATAGAGAGAACTGTGCAGCTGAATGTATAGCTGCACAGTCCTCTTTATCTCCACCCTAAGATACAAATGTAGCACTGAAAGTTAGTTAACTCATTTAGTTATAACATAAAAGGGGCACTTCCATGTATTCACTCACACTACAGACTATGATATCACATCTAGTTAACAGGTTAGGTCTCTCATGGTAACCAGTGCTACATCTGTATGTGTTATCTGTATTATAATTACAAAAAAATCTCATTGTTAATATAGACTATAGGAGGTCTAAAGCTGGAATAATAGCAGAGCTGAGGTGCATGGTTTATTGACTCAGCTAATTGGGGTGCCCAGGACTGTAGATTTAAAGCCTCTTCTAAATTGGTGTTGCAATCTTCCTGACAACATTATGTCAAATATGAAAGCTGAAAGTTTAACCATAATAAACATAATGATCCTTGCTGAAAAAAACTATGAACTGGGGAAACAAAACCATTACAAGCTTTCTAAAACTTGGCCTTCCAAAGGTTCCAATAAAATAGCTTTGTTTGTGTTTAGTTTTTCAAAGACACATGTCCTCTGGAAAATAAAAACTGGCTTGTACATCATAACAAGTAACCAAAGGACCCAGAAGATACAAAATGGCTCTACAGAATACTTCAGGAAACTACAAAACAAAATGGCTCCAGTAACATGGATCTCAGTTTAGGTTCACCTCAATGGAAAAAAACTTCTGCTGTATAAAAGCATGAGGGAAAGGTCAGAAAACTGATACAAGCTATGGTTGTGTGATACAAATGTAAAGCATTTGGAGTGTGAATGATAATGACATCAGTTAGAATGTGACAATGTGGCGTATTAAGTTTCTAATAATCCCAAACAAAATGGAGTAAAACCTTGTCCTTTGTCTCATGCATGATGTGATCACGCAGTGTTAAAAGCGAGGATCACGCGCCACACAAGACAATAACAAGTCTTGTGCACATAACAGCCCGTGATCATTAATAAAAATGTTACAAAATGATGATGTGACAGTATCTAATATAGTTAATGGGGCAGATTTACTTACCCGGCTCATTCGCGATCCAGCGGCGCGTTCTCTGCGCTGGATTCAGGTCCGGAAGGGATTCACTAAGGTAGTTCCTCCGCCGTCCACCAGGTGGCGCTGCTGCGCTGAAGAGCATCGGAACGCACTGGAATACACCGAGCCGGGCTGAGTGAAGGTAAGTGCAATTTTCGCGACACATTTTTTTAAAAAAATGCGGCGGTTTTTCAGAATACGTCGGGTTTTCGTTCGGCCACGCCCCCCGATTTCCGTCACGTGCATGCTGGCGCCGTTGCGCCACAATCCGATCGCATGCGCCAAAATCCCGGGGGAATTCAGGGGAAATTCGGCGCAAATTTCGGCAGAAATATTCGGGTAACACGTCGGGAAAACCCGAATCGGGCCCTTAGTACATGACCCCCAATGCCTTTTTTATTAAATGTTATAAAAACAAGGGGATTTTGATGGAGGACAGGGACTTTCCAGACATGACAATTGGACGCACTTCTGTCTGTGATGCAAGCTGGGAAACTGCCTTCCTCTGTCATGGTCCCCTGATAGGGAAGTGATACTGCAATATCCGGTAAATATATTGATATTTGCTTCTCCACGATTCTCTCGTGGTTTTATGTTATTTGCAACAATAAAGTATTACTATTTTAATCATCCCAAAATGTGTGTTAGTGAGCACTTCGTATGTTTGAGCACCACCCGCACTTAGCTGACTCAGTGATACAGGCTGCAATCTACGCAAGTCCCAAGATGACCAAGAATTACCTGGAGGTTTGAAACTCAAGATAAGGCTGGATTCACACAGCAGTAGCACACGGGGAGCACGGCGGGCACACGGCAGCACGCGGGGAGAGGAGGACGTCCTATCTTTTCACGGGGTACGGAGCAGTATGGTGCCGCACGTGTGCGGCACCGTACCGCTCCCGTAGGGCGCCGTGCGCCCATTGCCATCTATGGGGACGCATATCGCCCGTATATACGTCGGCCGTATATTTGTCCCCCATGCGGCAGTGTGAATGTTACCTAATTCTGACTTGTCATGCACTGACTGCAAAAATCATCAGCCCCTGGTCATGTAGCAAGGGGCGTGGTCATGTAGCAAGGAAAATAGCCTGGTGTCAAGCTGGTTAAATATTTTTACTTTCAAAATCATCATTGTATTTTTTAATTTGCCATATAATTCAATATATACTTATGTTTTTAATCTACAATGCCATATCTCTGCATCATGCATGGCAAATTACACGTAATAAGCATAAGTAAGCAAATGGAAAAAAATTACTTCCATAGTAAAGCTTTGGGTTAAAACTAAAACACTTTTAAGTCTTACAAGCCACTAGCACCTTGTGGATCAGAGCATCAAGTCATGATCCCTGTATAAAGACCCCAGGGGTGTGGTGGTTAACGTTCGATAGACTCCATAATTAGAATAGTATTAAACTGTGCAGTTACCATTTTCTGGTGGTTAATGTATTTTGCAGAATCAATATTCTGTTATTAAAGTGCAATATGCTGCTTATTCTCCAGTGGTTAATGAACAACATAAAGCCTATTTGGGGCACCATGGTGGGTTTAGAAGCTAAAGTGCAGGATGGAAATCCAACAATTATCAGAGTAGAGCTAAGCTCCTGTAGGACCTATATATAGCATCCCATAGCATTGTTCATATAAAGATTTGATTTGCATAAGATTTTGATGTAAAATAAACTTTTTGAACACTTTTATTCCATGTTTTGTAGACATTAGAATCAGAAAAACAGCTTTTCAGTCATTGATGTTCATGGTCAATACTTGGGATGAGCAAATCTATAAATTCAGTAGCTTCAGTACCAATCTGGTTATTTTCAGGCTCCAAATCAAATCCGAATATATACTGATTTGATTCAGACAAATGTAGATAATATAACAGTGGTCTAATGATCAGTTAACCCCTTCCCCTGATGTCCTTTTTTGTTTTTGCGTTAGCATTTGTCGGTCCCCTCATTTATAGATCCATAACTTTTTATTTTATGTATTCAGATCTGTATAGAGACTTGTTTTCTGTGTAACAAATTCGACTATATAGTGACAGTATTTACTATTCCATGCCATATCCTAGGAAGATAGAAAAAAATTCCAAGTTCGGTAAAATTGTAGAAAAAACATTTGTACTATTTTCTTGTGGGCTCTGTTTTTATGGCTTTCACTGTGCGCCTCAAATGAAACCTGCACTTTATTTTTTAGGTCATTTAGATCATCAAGATAGCACATTTGTATAGATTTTGTTATGTTTTCATTTTTAGATCAGTTCTAAGAAAATTGATTTGAACTTTTAGGATTTTTAACCTTTTTTACATTTTATTTTACTGTATTTATAGACACACTAGGGTACTTTAACCTTAGGGTGTCTGTTCACTCCTTCCATATACTGTATACACTGCCATATAACAAGATCATAAATGCAGGACAGTTAATAAAATCTGGATGTTACCCCTGGAGTAGTGGAGGATTTATTAAGTGAGCATTAGTTAAATTGTTATTTTATCCTCTACTTTGATTTAATTTGTAGCAAATTCTGGACAGTTCCTTAAACTTTGAAACATTAATATTTATAACACAATATATTAATACCCCAAAATCAGTTTATACCTAATCAAATTCACATACCGATACTTAGCTCTGGTATACATATATCGATATCATGAAATCCTTTTATCTTTACTAATGAATATAAGATGTAGATTTCCAATGGGAATTAGAAGAAAGCATGGAACAGCGGGTAATGAAGCGTATATCTAGTGGGAACAAGGGACCAATACACTTATAGTATGGGATGTCCTCTGGAGGATCTTACATTGTAACATGTTTATTAGGGGTTTAACAAATGGGCTGTAATAAAAAAGCTGCAATAGCACATGACACAAAGATCTATAATAGGGTTTTCTTTGGGGGTGGGGGAGTAAATAAAATGATAAATGACTTAGTGAATCGGAAAAAAATGAGTAGGAGTGTGTGACATCTACAACTTAATGCCAATAAGGATAAAATAATGCACATGGGACAAAGGCAACTAAAACCGGCTATAGGATTATTGTCACGTCAATGTCTGCTGCAAACAAATGGGACCAGGGAAGAGGTCATTATTTCAGATGAATTGGAGGCTCTTACAGAAAAAGACAAGTTGAATGAATGATGGAGTATTAGCAAAACAGTGAAATCTGCACTGACACATTGTTAGTCACAAAAAGGATAATCGGAAATTTCCTGCAGCTATGATGATGAGAAACCAAACACAATTGTTTCCTATTGTTTCCTAGGCACAAAATGATGGCTGGACCACATGTTTAATATGTTCAATATTCACTCTTCAAAATGTTATGACTAATTTATTTAGTCATTTAGACATTATACACACAAGCACTATGTACAGCATTATACACCATAGCAGGGATTCTCTCACTGTATGAGGCTATTAACCCCTTCCTGTCGATGCATTTTTTAGGTTTTGAGATTCCTTTTTTTGCTCACCTTCTTTAACTCCTTCCCGACATGCACATGTATTTTCCATGTAGAAAGCTTTGTAATGGCTTTTTTTCTGTGTAACAAATAGCACTTCCTAATGGCTTTATTCAATTTTCCTTGCAATTTATTCGGAAGCAGGGAAAAAAAATCCAAATACAGTGAACCTGACGAAAAAATGCTTTTGCGCCATTTTCTTTTGGGCTTTATTTTAAAGATTTTTACTTTGCACTCAAAATAACACCTCCCCTTTATTCTTTGGGTGTTTGCGACTAGGGGGGGGGGTACAAAGTTAAATAATGTTGTATTAATTAAAGAATTAAAACCTTTTGTATTGAAAAAAAATCTTCATTTTTCCATATTCTGATTCTAATAACTTATTCATACTTTTTTGCAGGTCATGACAGAGACACAACTGAGACAAAATGCAAGGGATGCACAACGGAAGCTGAGCACCAGCACCAATGTTAAATAGCCCAAAGTGCATGAAGTTCAAAGGAAAAGATGAAGGGAGTAATGTAGACATGAGTCTTCAAAAAAAGTAATTTTGAAGAAATAATGTAGATTAGTTAAATTAGGAAATGTCATTGGCCAGTCTGCATCCTTAAAATCTGTAAGTATGATATGAGGCTAATTGTTGGGGATAGTGTATTCTGGAGAAAATGGTGCAGCTTGGAAGAAATGTTGGTTTTGGGAGTAGGAAGGTTCGATTACAGAAGATGCAAATTTTAGTTCATGTCAAAATAGTGAGCATCGATGTGGTCACTACTAGTTTGCTTTGACTGTTGTGATATGAGAAGTTTAAATTGTATTCTGTGATATATGGGCAACCACTACAGTGACCGGAACACAGTGGAGGAGTGGAAAAGTGGTAGGATGTAAAATATTGAATAACATAACCAAGGCCAGATGCCTCATCTTTTTTAATTTTGTACACAATAAAGACTCTTGGAAACAAAAAAGAACCTCTTATTCATCTGTTATATATTTTTATATATTTAGATATTTATATATCTGGCATTGTTAACAATTAACAACAATAGCCAACACACAAGGAATGCAATATTAGTACATAATATGAAGGTATATGGTTAAATATGCTATACAGTTACAAATAATTCCAATTATCATCACCTTTTAGTGCCTAGCCACTCTTGGAATAAAGGAAAGGAAATAAATGCTGTACGTTCACTTTTTGGCTAATCCAAATTTCTATTTTACATCTTTAAAAAATTGTTATAGTTCCTACATCGGTGATTTTATCTCCAATTTATAAGACTCAAATTTAACACAAATAAATAAGAAATATGTTTAAGGGATTCAATTATGCTGCAGATTATCAAAGTGTCTGATGCTAATTAAAAAGTCTTGCGCAACTCAACCCTCAACCCTCTTTCACTTTCTGTGTAGTCATCATGTCTCTTTACTGCTAAGCTCCACCCCCTTTTTACTATGAGTTGTAAAAGTAGTTGCATAAAGAAGTAAAGTTTTCTAAGATTCTACAAGTCACTTCTCTTGGCATAGGCTAAACTCTTCATTCTGTATGAAATGTGACCTTCTCATAGGGTCCTTTGTTAAATGATGGGGAACATCTATTTAATATGCTGCATGCCATACTAAAACGCTGCTGCGTACATAGATTTTATGAATGTTAGTAGAGAGCAGTACAGTTTTGATGTGCTAGGATCTATTAACCATGCTTATAGAAAGGGCATTTTTTAAGCGAATGTTCCATTAATAACATAGACTGGAACTTTGCAAATTCTTTTCAAGCTATAGCTATAAATCCTATGTGTTCCTCTTTATTGCTAGCGATCTCATTAAGTTCATCCATTGTGAAGCCCAAATTCTATTTAAGGGTATATTTCAATGGGATCCAGAAAGCGATACAAGACAACCTGTTAAAAAGACAAAGGAGGACATAGACTCATAAAAAGGTTGTTGAAGCTTTAATTTGTTCCCTGGGGTGACACACTGAGGATGTGAAAACAAAGCCAGGAGGAAATGACCTTTTCTCAGCTGTAGCCCACCTGCTCATGTTTCAGAGCCGCACAAAACTGATCCGCTTGTACTTTAATACCAATTGTGCTGAAATCAGGTTTTATATTATGAAGTTTGAATGAATACGGCCTTAAGATATATATATATATATATATATATATATATATATATATATAAATATATATATATATATGGGATAGTTTACTGTTAAATGTGCCTCTGACAAACTTGAAGACATTTTCCACATCTGAGAGATTTTGAGAGGGGATACATGGATGGTTGTTTTGACAGTCTGACATCTAATGTTATCTGATCGAGCCGCTATTGGTAGTTAGGAGAAATGTTTACATGAGTGCAGAAGATACAGATAGTACAGACAGATCACCAGCTAAGGCTACATTCACACAGACATATGATTTCTCCAGTCCCCTTTTTACGGGCCGTATGTGCTCGTATATACGTGACGTTTTTCATCCGTATGTAGCACGTATGTAACCCGTATTTTATACATCCCCATAGGGTTCTATGGCATACGGAACTGAAATACAGGAGAAAATAGGACATGCTCTAGATTTTTATACGGCTAGTGTATGGTACGGAGTTAACAACGGCAATAAAAATGGTCAGACGTATTGTCCATTGAAATGAATGTGGCCGTATGTAACCCGTAAAAATCTCTCAACATTTCTTTTCCACTATCCAGACATTACACCTTCATTGTGCAGGTTCATTACAAAAACTTATGAGAGCATGAAGCCCGCAGCGTTTGCACAATAGATGCCAGCGATGTTGCCAGCTTCAATGAAAGCAGACGTCATTAGTGGGGCAGTGCAGGAAGCCGGCAGAGCTTGCGAAATAGATGCCTGGGGGAGTGGTGGCCTGCGAAGGAAAAGGAGTGCCTGGACGACCCCCTAATGAATAAGTCGGACCGCTGCTCCGTTGATTGGACCTATAAGTATGTTGTGTGTCTTATGTTTAAGGGAAGATTAGTGAAGTATTAAAGCCAGGGTTATGATATGGGAAGCTTTAGAAAGGGGCTGGGGAGTAGATATTAGTAGATATGTTTGGATGGGGATACTAATTTGTGGTGACAGGCCCTCTTTGGAGCTAGAACCCTAATGCCAAATCCAGGACCCAATAACAGTCAGTATACCTACAAAAAGCAGTACACACAGGGACTATAGCTGCAGAGAAGATTCCAGTACATTTTCAGTTAGCAATCACTAGGTAGGGAGCCCAATCCAACAAACTTTTTACAATCTCTATTAACATCATGGTAAGCTCTATTAATTCTTCTATACTAAACTGTACTAAGAGATAATAGTTTAAGTCCTACAATCCTTTAATCCTGCAAAATTGATCCAGAAAAAGGCATAAAAAGTTGTATAAGTCTGCTGTTATTTTGGCCATAGTGTCTACACAATAGTTTTTAGTGTCCACAGGCTTTTCTAAAGCCACCAGGATATTTTCTTGTCCAACTTTGTGAATGGAAAATATGGCTTTTGGAAAACAGTGAGTAAAAAAATCTAGCCACAAAAATGGAATAAAGGCTATACACAGAAAAGGTTGCAAAGCCCTTATGTCATTTATTTTTATTGTGTTTTATAAAATTTCATCAAAATACATAAATATAGTAGAGTTTGTGAGAGAAATGAAATAGTATATTCATGAAAGAAATACCTGTATAATATACCGTCAGGCTTATGGGATGTGGATCCACTGGACCACTGCAGACGATGACAACGATGTATATGTCCACCCGTGACATATACATCTCAAAAGTGTGTTGTGTTATGCAGAAGTATAACCCAAATCCCATGATGAGATCCTCTGCATTTAGCATCTCCACGAGACTCAGTCATCATTATATATATCATTATATATAATGTTTACTAGATAAAATATGATTGTTATCTTTGGGATCGAGTGGATACATGGCCTTTGTTGTTGTCTTTAACTTGAACATTTCTAAATGATGGCTGATAAATTATACAATTACAGCTTCTCATTATTAGAATGATGTAAAACTAAATATTTCACATTGTCCTCTGTTTTCTCAGAATAGCAAGATTTCTCCACTTAACTATGAAAACCATAAAAAGTATAAGAGGTTCTCAAAAGGCATGTCGATTTTTGTTGAATAGTGAAGGGAAAAAGTGCTTGATTCATATCAAGTGCTAACACTGAACTGAAAAAAAATGTTTACGGAACATGTGTCGGTGAAATTCACACAAACCACAATAGAATAAACTGTGCATAAAATAATCTGCTTTCAAACTGGTTGCACATCATGTGAAAAATATTGGCGCTGCTGAGCGCGAAACAACCCCGTTGCCAAGGCTTGCTTCTCCCTGCATGTGTTTTTCCGCTTAAATAAAGGATGCTACACTTTTCTATCAAGTGGCGTTACTCTCTTCTATGCGTTGCTTATGGACTCATGTGAAAAATAACATTTTCCCAAATTTAGCCATTTTTCAATTGAATTTGTTTATTGGGCCTAAAATATATTTCTTTATTTTTTTTTAATATTGGGAACAGTGGAAAAGGTATAACTTTTCTGCTACAAACATGTCCTTGTTGTGTAACCTTCTATTAGGAAATGCTGGTTAATGCTATGCCATTCTTAGAAATTTCACACTGCAAATAACAGCTAATAATAGAATATAACCAACCAATGACGGATTACAGTGTGGTCGATTCACCCACCAAAAGTAGGGACCTGCCCGGGGGGGGGGGGGGGGTCTGGTTGGTTCACCCTGATAATAGGGAACCAAAGGGAAACTGGAGGCAGACCCATATCCCCCTGAGTGCTTTAAACTGTATTGCTGGATGAAGCAGTGCTGCACGACAGAGACCAGGAGATGGGAAGTAATTTTTTTTCTTATGGACACAATATTATTGCAGCCTGTACATGCACACTTTAGAGCAATTTATAACTAGATGGAGGGACTTATTTATACGAAGGGGCAATTTATTACTAGAGTTAGGAAAACAATTGTATAATTGTATAATGGAGGTGTTTTATTACTAGGGGGAGGGAGAGTAGTTTTATCATGCAGATGCATGAGAGAGTACTGCATGTAAAAGAATTGATGAAGGGGTGCTGAATATAAAGTACAGGTTACTTTAATGCATTAAAGTATATATTTATTAAAGGGGTTGTCAATTTTTAAATATATTTTATTGACTGTGTAGTGATAACTTATACAATTTTCCATTTCCCATTCAATATAAATTTCTCTCGGTTTTCTAGATCTCTGTTGCTGCCATTCTTTGTTTACATCTAGTGGATAGAAATCAGTCCATGGTCATGTGAAGCCACAGATGTACATGACTCATAAAGACGTCTGTTCCAAATTTGCTTTACAAAATCAGTATATATTTAAAAAGGACCTTTCACACTAAAGTAAGAAGCGACCCCATTATCAGCAATGTTAAACTGCTAGCTTTATCGGAGCCGTCCAATAAAGTTAGCAAACTCTGCAGCTCCTACACTCGGAACGCTGGATCACTCTCCGGCATATTCATGAGGGGACGATTGGAGGTGCTGCTTCTCCCCTGGACCGCCCATCCCATGCCATATATTTAAACTTATTCCAATAACACTCCTGAATAGTGTTGAAGGTGCACAGGATTGGAATCCAACTCCCAGATACATCATGCTATAAATCCTGATAGACAAATGGCTTGATGCAAAGTGAAGATTTTTTATTGCGGCAAGTGTGTTAATGTTTTTGGCTACAATTAGCCTTTATCAAACACTACAATATAGAAAATAAATGCATGAGAAGAGTGAAATCGACATTAGATATAACATCCATATTTACATATATACCGTATATCCTCGTGTATAAGCTGAGTTTTTCAGCCCAAAAAATGCTGAAAAACTTCACCTTGGCTAATAGACAAGTCAATAAAAAAATAAACTTACATACACACCTTCCGGCGCCCCCGATGCTCAGCGCGGCTCCTCTTTTTTCTTTGGTCTTCTGTAACAGCCGGCAGAGACGTGGCAATGTTATCTGCCCACTGGTGCCCATTATGCCGGCTGGTACCCACTATCAGCGGACGCATCATAAAATGCGCCGGCCGACAGAGATGCGGCCATGTTGTTATAGAAGACCGAAGAAAGAAGAGGAGCCACAGGGACCCGAGCATCACAGAGAAGACAGAAGAGCCAACATTGGAAGCACCCGAAGAGGAGTATGTAAGTTTATTTTTTTTAAGTGCTGGGTGCACTGGTTGTATACTACAGGGGGCAGGCTGGTTATATACTACAGGGGGCTGGCAGGCTGTATACTACCGGGGATAGGCTGGCTGTATACTACAGGGGTCAGGCTAGCTGTATACTAAAGGGAGCAGGCTGGCTATATACTACAGGGGGCTGGCAGGCAGGCTGTGTACTACAAGGGGAAGACTGGTTATATACTACAGGGGGATGGCAGGCTGTATACTACAGGGGCAGTCTGGCTATATACTGCAGGGGGCTGGCTGGATATATACTACAGGAGGCTGGCTGGCTATGTACTACAGGAGGCTGGCTGGCTATGTACTACAGGAGGCTGGCTGGCTATGTACTACAGGGGCTGGCTGGCTATATACTACAGGGGACAGGCTGGCTGTATACTACAGGGAGCTGGCAGGCTATATGCTGGGGGGCTGGCTGGCTGTATACTACAGGGCAGGCTGGCTGTATACTACAGGGAGATGGCTGGCTGTATACTACAGGAGGCAGGCTGGCTGTATACTACAGGGGGCAGGCTGTATACTACAGGGGGCTGGCTGTATACTACAGGGATCTGGCTGTATACTACAGGGATCTGGCTGGCTGTATACTGCAGGGGGATGACTGGCTAATACCAACGAGGCTGGCTGGCTACATACTAATGGGGGATGGCTATATACTAAAGGGGGCTGGCAGGCTATATACTACAGGGGCTGGCAGGCTATATAATAAAGAGGGTTGGCTGTATACTACTGGGAGCTGGCTGGCTACATACTACTGGGGGCTTGCTGGCTATGTACTGTGGGGGCTGTGACCAATGATTTTCCCACCCGAGGCTTATACTTGAGTGAATAAGTTTTCCTAGTTCTTTGTGGTAAAATTAGCGGCCTCGGCTTATACTCAGGTCGGCTTATGCTCGAGTATATACGGTATTTACAGTATTTATATAATATACATAAAGGCAACGGTGAATACATCTGATGCCTAAGTTGGAGGACCCCGGATCTATATCTGCATTCGCAACCGGAAAATGAACTGCATGCACTTGTAAGGGGACCCCTGTGTGGATAAGGTGATAATATCACATATATGGAATAAAGCATAAGGAACCATCCTATTGACACCATATTATACTCACAGAAAGTAGATCATGGACATATTGCATTTATGGAGGGTAAACAAGAATAATGCACACTTAAGTAATGGGATAACAAATAAAAACTTGTGGGACCTGAAGAGGGCTCACCATGTAGCCGCTGGTAAGAGAAAAGAAGTCATCTGAGCACAGATTGGGATAGCAAAGCCGTGTAGAATAGGAGGTGCTGTGTGTTGCAACCAGTTAAATACTGTTGCTGTATGTGATGAAGCGCGGACCGGAAGTGTACTATGAGAGTCGGCGGGCACGTGCATGATGCGCATGTCACATCAATGTAGTGGAGCCAGAAAAGTATGTAACAGCGCTCTGTGTCTGTGAGGGTATTGCAGCACACATGCGTGCGTACATCAATAAGATCTAATGTGAGACATTGTACAGCGGGCGCTATGCGTCTGTGTGGGGTGATCGGTATGAAAGATTTGGGCAGCAGAAAGGGCAAAAATGTGGATGTTGAGATAAATAAAGTATAAACCAAATATTTTGGTAACAGCAAGAGAAAGAATGTGGATGTAGAGATGAATAAGGAATAAACCTATGTAATGATGAGGAAATGTGGGGAACCCGGACTATAAGGAATGGAATTATGGGCACATATATGGTGAACTGTTTGAGGTAATTTGGCGGGAAGAATTCTCCCGCTCTTTGTTGTTGCCACCTGGGCTGAAGTCTGCCCGGTGGTAACAAGTACTTGATTTGTTGATGTCAAAGGCCGGATCTTTTCTTCGGTCCCTTGGTGACAGGGATTCATTGGCTATTAGTAAGCAGGTCACACGTCCGAAGTTTTCTTTATATATTGACAATTTTAGTTCTAAGGCTCACTTTTTCAGTACTGACCATGTTGCCCGCTCGCCCTCCTTTGTGATTGTATTGTAATATGTCTGGTCTTCTTGTCACGGCCTTTGTGATAATAATATTACTCCTCCACAGTTCGTTTGTTTTATATTTTTATTTTTCTTTCTTGTGTGTTGTTTCATTCTGTCCTGTTATGAGTCATTAGGCTCCATTTGCTTTTTACAGCCAGTCAGGAAGAGTCACTGGGCAGTGTGTCTCCGCACTCCAGGGAGTCACTTTTGATCAGTGCTCTTCCTTAAGTGTGGAAATTAACACTTAGGCTAGAGTGCAGTTTAGAATGGGGGGTGAAAGTAGGAGCAGACTGTAGTTTTTCCCTTCAAATTTAGACAAAGGGAATGTCATAGCTGTCCATAACTGGGGCATAATTCATAATTATGGGTCCCCAGTTAGACAGGACAGTTATGGGGTCTAGACACACTCCTGGACCGAAAATCAGAACGTTAGCTGCAATGGAAGGCAGCCAATAGCAGAACACCCCTGATATTAGGCTAAGACAACCCGAGTTTGGTATGGGGTTAATGGGAATAACGTGCCCGTTTGATTGGAAGCAATGGCACAATTGTGCCATCTTCCAATCAAAAGTTATGGGGTTTTGATAAAAACCCAGACCCAAAAAGTAGCTCACTGATGGGAGGGGGATAGAAAAACTCCCCCGCACAGTGACATCACAGCCAGGGGTGGGGGTCAAAAATCACCTGGGTTTAAATTAATGAAGCAGCCACATGATGTGGTTCAGTCTGGGGATTCTATGACAATAGAAGGCTGGATTGATGTCTATGCCCTGTCCTCGGGCCAAAGAATTTCTTCCTATTTCACTAGCAAGAATTTTTTGTTTCTTTCTTCCCTAACTGTTTGTAAGTATCGTATATGTATTGTTTTAATCTTTTTTTCATTTTATCTGACAATTTAATTCTTTGAGTGTACTGCATTTTTATGTAAATTTAAAACTTTTAATAAGCCTCTGCTTGTAGCCTTAAAGAATATAGGTCTCTGAAGGGAATCGCATTACCAGAGGTCATTGTTAGCATAGTCCATGTAGTAAGCGATTGCATGTTCTGTGTGAATTTATAATTGTAATAAGTGAGTGCAGGTGCTGAGTTATCATCAGGGTGCATTGTCTGTGTGGTTGAGGTGCCTACGGCATTCTTTGTGTAAGTAACTCGTGGGCGGTGGCAGTGGATTGATGGGATGCTGAGATTGCATGGAGTAAATTTAGCGCTAGGATGCCATTTTGTGGAAGTGGGCGGAGTTTAAGGGCTAAATTCTGGGACTCCATAGAGTAGGTATCGCCGTGTGTGAACTCCAGTGAGTCGGGTCTGTGACAGCCTTTGTTTTATGTACCGGGGAAAATTTTCTGTTAAGTTGAACTCAGTTTGGCTTATGGCAAATCTGATGTTTGTAAATAAAGGTTGATACAAGTTATGGTGAATAAAGTTTTATCTAAGTTGGTTTTGCAAGTTTATGTAAGGTAGTGAATAAAGGCCGTGGCCAAAATATTTTCCATTTAGCAAGTGTCAGTGTCATTTATTGTAAATGGGTTGTTGTTTCAACCTGTGTGCCCTTATAAAACCCATATGCATGTTTGTTTATGAGATATGTTGTGTAAGAATGTGGATGTAGAGATGAATTGAGATTTGCAAATATGAGCATGAAGAAGTATGCATGTTTATTTATGGAATATGTTGTGTAATATAGGAGGTAGTAAGGCAGTATGAGAGGATAAGATGAATGGCAAATGAATATGCGAAAAAAAGATGAAAGGAAAACAAAATACAAAGGTAAAAATGAAGAATAAATGTAAAATAAAATAAAGAAAAATAAAGAAAGAAAAAAGAAAATGAATCAAAGATTTAAGGATACCAGAGGCGAGAACAGCGGCTGCCAGAATGATCCTCAGCGGTTCTGTAAAGGAAGGTAGAAAAAGTCAGTATTGGTAATAAAAAACATGTCATAAATATAACAAGAAACTGTTTAAATTGTATTCCCTGTTAAATCCACGTAGTTCCATAGTCTGTAGAGTATGGATCCAGTATGCTTCCCTTTTCTTTAAGCAGGGGAGCATGTTGACCTGAAATTCCCTGATGTTGGAATAAGTTTTAGATAATATATGTCAGTGTTTACTGATGATTTAAGCATTATATTCGAGGATGGGTGATAAGTATGTACAAATGGTATCCTTTGTAGGATCGGACCCTTCTATCGTGCTTGACACTGATGGCTATCACTATATATCGTTTTTGTGAATTTGTGAAAATTGTGATTGAGGTATGGCCTTTTTCGTGGCTGAAGGGTAACAACTGGTATGATGTAACAAACTATTCCCGTCTGTTGGTTTGCGATATAGATCTGTAGACAAGTGACCCATGTTCAATTTGCTGACTATTGTATCTAGTAAACTGATAGATTCAGCATTGTACTGTAAAGTAAATTGTAACTTGGGATAAATGAAACTTTTGGAATTGGATCAGTAAATCTGTGGTGCCCCCCCTATACTAAATACATCATCAATGTAGCGTTTCCACAGTAATACATTAGAATGGAAGAGTTGGTGAGTTTAGAGGAATGTTTCCTCAAAAATGGCCTATTTGTATAAGGGGGGGGGGGCAGATTGGAGCCCATCGCCGTTCCTTGTAATTGCACATAGAACTGATCTTGGAATAAGAAGTACAGGATCTGTATTGGCTGAATTGAGTAATTTGCATACAGATTCAATGAGTGCTGGATAGAGGTGCAAAGGCTTGTTAAGTCCCACAAAACAAGTTGTGCATCTTGTGGGAGGGGTCTAAGTGAATGGATGCAGTCCAGAAGTAACTAAGTAAGTAACAGAAATTATGCTTCTTTGTAAAATAGACAGTGGAGAGAGGATAGAGTCTGTGGAGGCCAGTTTTGGCGGTTTTGTTAGGGTCTTATGGACTTTAGGGAGCGTGTATAAAACAGGTGTTATTGGGTGTTGGTTAGTTAGTACTAACTCGGGCATCTATTGTGCCCCTCTGAGCATGGTGTCTCAGTGCCCTCTTAATCTTGTCCCTTATTGTGTATTATCATTGAGCTGTCATTCGATTTCAGAGATATAATCTGCCTTGTCCATTACAAGGGCACCCCCTTTATTGGTGGGTTTAATAATTATCTCTTTGTTATCTGAAAGTGTTTTTAATGCTTGCCTGTCCAGACTGCTCCGGTTAGAAAAAGTTTTAAAATTGTTATTATTGTAATCTGACCTGAATTTCTTAGCGTCCCCTGTGACCAATTTAATAAAGGTCTCCACCCCTGGATGGATCCTGGGGGGCATGTATCTGCTCTTACTGCGTAAACCTAGTTCTTTAAGGTCAACCTTAGACACAGATCCTTATGCTTTATTCCATTTATGTGATACAGTATGATCACCTTATCCATACAGGTGTCCCCTTATAAGTGCATGCTGTTCATTTTCCAATAGCATATGCGGATATCGATCCGGGATCCTACCACTTAGTCATCAGATGTACTATACTATACTTATAATACTATAAATATGGATGTTATATCTAATGTCCATGTCACTCTTCTCAATGCATTTATTTTCTATATTGTAGTGTTTGATAAAGGCTGATTGTAGCTGAAAACTTTTACACACTTGCCGCATCTTCACTTTTACATCAAAGCCATTTGTGTGCCAGGATTTATTGCATGACATACCTCCTACGCCGTAGGTAGACATTGACTGCCAGGCTTCATGCAGCAGTCACCGCCTCCTCGGACTGCCCCCTCATGAATACGCTGGACCTTCCGAGGGTATGGTGCTGCAGTGTGTCACGGGTGCCTTTGTGCCCCATGTCTCGGGTCACAGTCACACCCGTGTACCTCTGTGTGCCCCTCTGCGCCCGCTGCCTTAAGCACCTCGCTGGGTTCTAGTGACATCTCTCATGGCTAGGTGTGTGTCCTAGGGTGTGTGCGTGTCGCCTTTGTAAAATGTAAAGGGCCAGTGTGTCACTAATTGGTACTTGCAGCTGCTGACATGTGGCTTGTTGCCATTTAAAAAGCTTGTTCCTATGTCCTCTTTGTTTATAGTAATTTCTAGAGATGTGCAAATCGATTCGAATGAAGTGGAATTCGATGTGAATTTCAAGGAAAATTTGATTCGTCACAAACCTGAAGTTTATGCTGATTCGTGGAATTTTTTTTCCCCCTCTTTTTTTTTAGCTAAATGGGATCGAACACAAAGTGTTACATGAGGCAGAGAACTCTGGAAAGGAGCACCCTCAATGACATCTGCAGACTTGTAAGCCAAACAGTGACCGTCACACAGCCCTATAAAAACCAGCCATTTTTAGTCTCCGCATTTCACACTGAATGTGCTGTCAGTAGCGTCGAGCTGCTGTTAGTGTACTATGCTGTAGAGATTTCTGCTCCAATCCCAGGGTGTGTGATTAGGGGGATCTGTACAGTATACCCCAAATAGCAGTTCTTTTTAGTTACTGAATCCAATAGGAAGAAATCTGTTTCATATCCACACTGCTGCTGTAGTGATTTGTGGACCACTCTCAGGGTGTGCGTTTTGGGGAATCTGTATAATGCAAACTACAATTTTTTTTGTTACTAAAGTTGAGAGCAAGAAATACGTGTCACATCTACCTAGTTTATAGAGTGATTTCTTCTCCTCTCCCAGGGTGTGCATTGTGGGGTATCTGTATAACGCAAATTCCAATACTTTTTGTTGCTAAAGTTGAGAGCAACAAAAAAGTGTGAAATTCACATAGTTTATAGAGTGATTTCCGCTCCAATTATAGGTTGTCCATTGTGGGGTATCTGTATAACTCAAATTTCCATACTTTTTTGTTGCGGAAGTTGAGAGAAACAAGTAAGTGTGAAATCCACATAATGGATTAACCAAACATAGCGTAGAAAGCTCCCAAAAATTGAATTTTTAATACAGATCTACTCACATAAAAACCATAAAAATGTGCATACATCTCCACGGGGACGCTGAGTCACTGCCCAACCCTAGGTTTCGCCTCTCTTGGCTTCTTCCGGGGCATGACAGGCGTCAGTCCTCACTCTCAATTTATACATACATGTTTTAAAATAGTTATTTCTCTCTTTAGACAATTAATGCAATACACATTGTATATGTAGGCAGAGGTCACAGCACAGTAAGGGGACGTCGCAGCAGGGGTGACTCTGAGAGGCCAGAACTGCCATTGTCATCTAGTGGCAGTGTGTTGATCAACAACCCAAAGGTTGTTGAATGGTTGACTAGGATATCCAATTCCTTAATTATAACATCTGACAACCCCAGCCAAGAGTCTGTGGGTTCATCAGATACAACAATTAGTTGGCATGGCCCAGGAGCAGGTCAGTGGCCTTCACCTGTCCTCAACCAGCCTCTGTCCTGTTCTTTTCCCTCAGACAGAGAGCTAGTAGGTGGTCTGAGCTCAGCGCCTCTATTCAGCGATGACGAAGTGTTTGAGGAAAGTCATCAGCTGCTTGGCAGTGAAGAGATGGGGCAGACATCCTCTGCTTCGTGCAGTAGGCAGGCTGTGCATACTCACACCATTGACGAGAGTAGCAGTGACAGGGAAACGCAAATTGACGATAATATAGCCGATCGCACTTGGGAGCCGGGTGTAGCAAGGGATTCATCATCGTCGGGCAAAGAGAGTGTCAGCTAGCACGTCAGGCAGTGGAGCAGGCAGCAAGTTGGTACTGTGGACGTGAGTCAGCAGGGTGGCAGCAGTTTGAGCATGGGAACCAAACAGCCGCAGGGTACAAACCCTGCTTAGAGGTCCAAGTAAGCACTGATACAGGGGTACAGTGAGGCAGCGGCATTAGTAGTCCCTCATCGCAGGGACTTGGCAGTAAAATCACCACCTTGCGTGGCAGTTGTTAAGACACCGGAAGAACCGAGAGTGTGTATATGTAGAATCCGCGGGCAGAAAGTGAAGCGTGGCAAGGGAGCTAACGTTGGCACCACGGCCCTGTGTTAACACATGCAGCGTCACCATCCAATGGCCTGGGAGAAATGTGGAACAGATGTGGAGGTCCATCCTGCCGCTGCAGCAACAGCAGCAGCAGCACCTAGTGCCACACATGCCATTTCAGCCAGTCAAGGCTCCAGCACCTCTGCCGAAGGGAGCTGTTTGTCTTTGACATCATCTCCAGGTCCAGATGCTCCTGCACCTCACTACGCATGTGGCTAAAAGTCATTTGAAAGAGGCGATTACAAAGAGACAACTGTATTCGTCCAGCAATCCTAAGATGCAGAAGCTGACTGTGCTCGTATCCAAGTTGTTGGTACTGCAGTCCCTCCCTTTCAAAGTCGTGGACTCTGCAATCTTCAGAGAACTAATGGCTTGTGCCGAACCAAGGTGTGAGTTCCAAGCCGCAATTTTTTTCCCCAAAAAGGCACAGCCAGCCGTTTACCAATATGTAGAACAGAAGGTGGGCTTGAGCTTAGTCCTTGAGCTTATCTTCCAAGGTGCACGGCAGCATGTGTGGAGCTGTAACTACGGTCAGGGCCAGTACATGTCCTTTACAGCCCACTGGGTAAATGTGCTTCTCGCCCAGCCACACCAACAACTTGTCCGCCCCCTCCTCCTCCTTCTCCACCACCACCTCAGCATCCACAAGTCTACGTGCTGCTCCACAGCGGTGTCACACAGTTCTACACCTGGTTTGCGTCGGCAAACAAAGTCACACAGGGGAGGAACTGCTCCGCGTCATGCAAGGAGAAATCAATGTGTGGATTTCTTCACGACAACTAAAAATCAGAACCATGTTGATAGACAATGGGAGGAAAATGGTGTCCGCGCTGCACCGAGGAGGGATGGCCCATGCGCCTGGCGCATGTGTTCAATCTGGTTGTCAATAGATTCCTCAAGTCTTCCACCCAGCTGCAAGACATTTTAAAAATGGCCAGGAAACTGTGCATGCACTTCAGACATTCTTACAAAGCCAAGCACACCCTCCTCAAGTTGCAGTGTCAGAACGGCCTACTCCAACATAGTCTGATATGCGATGTTCCAATTCAATTCAAACTTTTTCATAGTGCCACAATATGGCTGTGGGCTCCTTCTGCTACCTCCACACTCTATCATTGTGCCATTCTGTGGCTTTCCATGTTGCTGCCACCTGTGGGCTCCTGCTACTGCTTCTGCTGATGCCACCTCCACACTCTATCATTGTGCCACTCTGTGGCTTACCATGTTGCTGCCACCTCCACATCTCTGACCTCATGCTGTTGCTGGTGCCAATTTGCAGTTCTTTTTTGGCAAAGACATGATATTTTCAGGAAAACTGTAATGTAGGATGCATGGGGTGTCTCTAATTTTCAAATTCAAATTTAAATGGAAAATTTAAACTTCAATTCATTTCAAACTTCGTCATTATGCCACAATGTGGCCCCCTCTTCTATGGGCTCTGTGGGCTCCTGCTGCCACCTCCACACTCTATCATTGTGCCTCTCTGTGGCTTTCCATGTTTCTGCCACCACGTTGCTGCCACCTGTGGACTCCTGCTGCTCCTGCCACCTCCACACTCTATCATTGTGCCTCTCTGTGGCTTTCCATGTTGCTGCCACCTGTGGGCTCCTGCTGCCTCTTCTGCTGATGCCACCTCCACACTCTATCATTTTGCCACTTTGTGGCCTCCTGTTGCTGCTGCTGCCACCGCCGCCACCTCCATGCTTTGTCATTGTGCCACCCTGTGGCGTACCATGTTTCTGCGACCTCCATAATTTGTGATTGTGCCACTATGCGGCCTACTCATGCTGCTGCCAACTGACCGTTGTCCCCCTGGAACACCCTGTGATTTCCATAATGCTGTTTTCACCCTCCATCGCTCAATGACGTTTCCACTATGTTTAGTTTTCCCCTTCATTTCATCTGTCAGAAGGAATGAAAAGCCTCAGGATTGATAGCCAAGAGGTGGAGTGGATACAGAACACAGAGGACATGCAAATATCCCATTTACTGGTAATCTCCTGTTTGTTTTTGGCTTTAGCAATACTGATGATGGATTATTGACCGATTGGAAGAGGACACTGACGGATGAAATGAAGGGAAAAATAATCAGTGACGTCAATGCAGAATTACTGCCGACACCCTCTGCACTGTGTTGGGGGGATTTCTACATGTATCCACGTTTAACAGAACAGGTTCTATCGTATTCTATGGAATCATCTGATGTGATAAAAAAGAGTGCACTCTTTGATGTTATAGTTGATCTTGGCCCTCAGCTCAGTCCTTTGAAGCTGGCACAGACGTTACCTTCTCAGGCTTCCCTTATTTGGTGAAGTTATCCTACATCAGGGAGAATTTGCAGAAGATATTCATCTGCAAGTCCTCTTCTTCTGCCGGTGCTGGGTTCTTCTTTGTGGCCAAGAAGGATGGTTCCCTCTGTCCATGCATTGATTACCTCTGACTCAATAAAGTTACGGTGAAAAACCTCTACCCACTGCCTCTATTCATGGAACTTTTTGATTGTTTACGTGGTGCCAAGGTTTTTTACCAAGCTGGATCTGCTGGTGGAATATACCATATTTTTTGGACTATAAGACACACTTTTTAGTCAGAAAGTATCTTGCTAAAAAGTGCCTGGATCTTATAGACCGAAGGTCAGGAGGATCCAGCACTGCCAGATCCTCCTGACCACTATAATGAGGATCGGATGATGCCCTGAAATAGCACTTCATCTGATCTCCCTGAGAGGAGAGCCTCCACACTGCTCTCTTCCTCTGCCAACAGGTACAGGACCTGCCATGATGTCAGAACCATGTGACTGATCACATGTTTCTTACATCACCACACATCTGATGCTGCCAAGAATGGGGACGTGCTGCTCTGGGACAGGGTAAGAAGAAGGGGAGGGGTGAACGGTTCTTTACGTGTGTAGTACTTCCCAGTGTGTGTCTTATATGTGTATTGTAGAGCTGTGTGTACTTATGTGTAGAGTAGTTCACAGTGTTTTCCTTATGTGTGTATAGCAGAGCTGTGCAGGTATTTATGTGTGTAGTATTCCCCAGAGTGTTTCTTATATGTGTATAGCAGAACTCTGTATGTATTCATGTGTGTAGTACTCCCTAGTCTGTTTCTTATATGTGTATAGCAGAGCTGTGTATTTATTCATGTGTATAGTAACGCCTGGTCATTGTGTGTATGTTGCAGTGCCCACTGTGTATAGTAGTGCAGCAGTGGTGAGTGTGTTCCTATTTCTGTTTGTGTGTTTATAGCTGATCTGTGTGTGTAAATGTATGGATGAAGCAGAGCTGTGTGTGTAAATGTATGGATGAGGCAGAGCTGTGTGTGTAAATGTATGGATGTAGCAGATCTGTGTGTGCTGTGCTTTAGTGCGACCAACAGGGGTATTTTCATTGGTTTAAAATATATTTTTCCTTTTTTGGAAGCCTAAATCTGGGGTGTGTCTTATAGTAAGAAGCATTTTATGAATGAAAGACAACATTCAATACTCAAGGTGGAGTACCTTGGTACCTTAGTACCTTGTTATGCCCTTTGGACTCTGAATTGCCCCAGCAGTCTTGTAGAAGTTTGTCAATGACATTTACAGAGATCTACTGTATACCTGTGTTGTGGTCTATCTTGATGACCAAGAAGAACGCCAATCCTATACTCTGGCCTCCGGCGGCTGAAGAAGCTTTCTTTCAGCTGAAGTCTGCCTTTGCCTCTGCAGGTTTGAGGTTGACGCCTCATACTTTGGTGCCAGAGCCGTTCTCACCCAGAAAGGCAACAAAGGTCGAACTGTCACTTGCGGCTTCTTCTCTAAGACCAACTCAGCCTCAGAGATAAATTATTCCATAGGTGATCGGGAACTTCTGGCCATAATGCTAGCTTTGAAGAAATGGTGTTTTCTTCTGGAAGGAGCTGGTCATCTGGTCTATATCCAAACCGACCACAAGAATGTCCTGTATCTCCATACTGCTCAGTGTCTCAATCCTTGCCAGGCTCGCTGGTCCCTCTTCTTTTCTAGATTCAACTTCCTGATTCACTTCCTTCCAGCCAAGAAGAATGTCAAAGCTGATGCCCTCTCTCATGACTCTGATATTGTTGGGGAGGAAGCGGCTCCATGTCATATTGTTCCTCCAGAACAACTGGTTGTTGCTGCTCCTGTGGAACTATGGCAACTTCCTCCTGGCAAGACCTATGTCCGACCAGCTCTTCAGAAGAGGATACTAACTTGGGAACATTGCTCTCATGTGGTTGAGCACCCTGGGGTGCAGACATCTATTGCTCTCATATCTCTTTACTACTTGTTGTCAGGATTCAGGATGAGTGGACCACTGCAGAGGTGATACTAGCCGATGCCTGGGACCGGAGTCTAAGTGGCACCTGGTCTTCACCAGAGCTCGCCGTAAAGCAGGATGGTCTTGCTGCGGCAGGGTACCACCAGGTCATTCCACAGATGCGACTAGCCCGCGGTGGCAGCTGAGGTCAAGGTACCTTAGCAGAAGACAGTCTCATGGTCAGGTACAGGGTCAGGGCAGGCAGCAGAGATGCAACGTCTAGTCCAATTCCCGGTCAGCCACGAGAAGTGCAGGCAGATAGAAACGGGAACACAGGCACACAGGAGTGCAGGACATGGGAATTCAGGAGCAGGAAAACACAGGAGCAGGAACGCAGGATACACGGGAACACACAGGAATGAAGGAGACACAGAAACGTAGGAGACACAGGAACGTAGGAGATACAGGAACGTAGGAGACACAGGAACACAGGAGACCCAGGAATGCAGGAGACACAGGAATAAAGGAGTATAGCTTTTTCTAAGGCAGTGAGACACAAAGATCCTGCGAGGCAATAAGGAAGGTGGCGGATTATCAGGAGAAGGTTTTCAGCCAGGGCACCAATCAGTGGTGCGCTGGCTCTTTAAATCTTTGACAGGCGGCGCACGCGCCCTAGGAGGCGGGACACGTGCACGCAGCAGTCCGCTGGAGAGCAGGAGCCGGGACAGGTCTTTGTACTTAGGGCAAAAGATAGGTTCTTTTTCCCGTGCATGGTACTGTACACTGGACGATATGTCCATTCACATGGATTGACGTACTGCCCATTGAAAATTATGTATCCAACCAAAGAAATCCAAGACAGCACACAAATTACATTGTTAGTAAAAGCATACGTTTATTAGATAACAAATCTAAAACCACATAAAAAGAGGAACAACACACAGAAAATACAGGGCTCACATAAGGTCACAATATATATAAACAAAATACCGTATATACTCGTGTATAAGCCGAGTTTTTCAGCACAAAAATGTGCTGAAAAACCTCGCCTCGGCTTATACATGAGTCAATGATAAAAATAAATTAATACTCACCCTCCGGTGTCCCCGATGTTCCTCGCGGCTCCCGGCGGCTCCCGATCCCTGTCGCGGCTCCCGGCGGCTTCTTCACTCTTCACTGGCTGGGAGATCGCGCTGGCCGTCGCACACTGTGATGCCGCGCTGTCGCCGCTGATGACGTCATCCGCGGCGACAGCGTCGCATCACAGTACTCATCATGCATCTTTGTAAATGAGAAGAACAAATAGAATCTGGTCTCCATTTGAAACCTTAACCCCTTTAAGACTGGGTCTTTGTCTGTTTATGTGTTTCTCTTTTTTACTCACTGCAATCCCAGTCACAACGTTTTTTACTTTTCCGTTTACAGAGTCGTATTACTACTCATTATTTAAGCAGTCCAGTTGACACATATTCTGGGTCAGTAACATCCAGGAAATACCAAATTTATACAGTTTTTTATTTTAGTACCTTTTACAAAATGTTAATCTTTATAAAAAAGAAACTATTTCACCATATACTGACCCATAACTTTTTGTATAATTGAGTGTATAGAGCTGTGTGAGGTTGGGAGATGGTTGGGGGAGGTTGGGGGAGATTCATTAAGCCTTCTCCGCCAATAGTATTGCAGGTTATTGTTAAAATAATTTTACTGTTAACAACAAATTGCAGAACATTGCAGCTCATGGTAACAATTAATAAAAACTGTACAAACAGTAAAATCATAAAAAACATAAAGGGCAAATCATCCAGGCACATGGAAGTAGATGCAAGGTCTAGCACAGTTTTTTGCCCTATGTAGACAGTAATATTATATATAAAGAAGACCAGTGCCAGGATGGGAATGAAGGGGGTGAGTATCACTAGTTAGCTTTTTTATATACCTTATATACTCGAGTATAAGCCTAGTTTTTCAGCACAAAAAATGTGCTGAAAAACCCAAACTCGGCTTATACTTGAGTCAAAAAAATAAATAAATCAAAACTCGCCTTTCTGGCAGCAGCCATAGATCTTCTGTGCGATCCATCCGGTATTGTTGTGCTGCACGACGGGGAAGGGGGGGCTATATAAACTGGGGCAGGGGCTGGCAGGCTATATACACTGGGGCAGGGGCTGGCAGGCTATATACACTGAGGCAGGGGCTGGCAAGCTATATACACTGGGGCAGGGGCTGGCAAGCTATATACACTGGGGCAGGGGCTGGCTGGCTATATACACTGGGGCAGGGGCTGGCAAGCTATATACACTGGGGCAGGGGCTGGCAAGTTATATACACTGGGGCAGGGGCTGGCTGGCTACATACTGGAGAGGCTGTGACCAATGCATTTCCCACCCTCGGCTTATACTCGAGTCAATAGGTTTTCCCAGTTTTTTGTGGTAAAATTAGGGGGCTCGGCTTATACTCGGGTCGGCTTATACTCGAGTATGTACGGTAATAAGTGGTTATTTTTCTTTAATTATTCCTATACTGCTCATAGTGACCTAGGTTAGATAAAACAGTTGCTAAAAGTACTTTTCTGGTCTATTATAGCAGAATAAAAGGAAGTGCCCATGAATTGACCAAATTTTTCAACAGGTTCCTATGTTCCAACAAAGTCTTGATACTCTCAAGTTCCATATCTATAATTCTCTGATTTCCTTATAATCTTAGGCAAAATGTTCAAGTTGGCTGTAGTAAGACTGCTGCTGTTAGACTGTCCCAAAGAAAATAGAACTAGCAGTGACCATCTTGTAAAACATATGTAGAAAGTGCTTACAGATATTGAATGAATTTAATTTACGTGAGGGAAAAAAAACTGTGAATTCACCTTCTTTTACACTTTTTCTGTAAATAACATTGCTATCCCTGTGGTGGAAATAGGTTGGGATTCTGGTGCATGCTAGTGGTTCCTTTACTCTCAGGTGAGGAGCATGTAATTGGGTAATGTTTAAGCCATGGTTCTTATGTGTAAGCCATGGTTCTTAAGCTGCATCTACCCCCAGATGTAACCCACCATGTCCCAGCATGCATTTGGTGTTCTGTACATGACTACTGATTTAAAGGAGTTTCAGCACCCGTCATCCTTTACTTTTCTTCATACAGGAAGGAATTTATTTGGAGGTTTAATTCCTAGACTGGTTGCTCCTTAACAAATATTTCCAGTAGGATCTCTACTTCCTTTCTTTTGGAAGCTCTTCCAGGGAACCAATGAAAATATTTTACAAACTTTTCACACAGAAGTTCTGTACTTGTTTATCTGCAAAATGGTTGACTTAGACATTCTCTATCATTTACTCTGTTTTAGAGGAATCACAATCTCAACACTTCTGTCAACTGGCTGCTCTAGCTACTGCCGGTGATCTTCCACACATTCCCAATGCGTCCTCTGTATAATGCAAGGTTTAGGAAACAGTCATGTCCTGGGTCTTCATCACTTCAAAAGGATTCAACCTCCTGCAGTCAAGTGTTAAAAGGAGTTGTCCTTATTGAATAACTCATTGATGTATGCTGTTGAGGACGATCATGAAAACAGAAATTTTCATTTACTGCAGTTCTCAAGCAGGTATTTTAAATACCTAGCCACACTACATTCTAATCATAGTTATCTGCCAATTCTGGGGCATTGGAACGCATGTTCTCACTGTGAGGTTTTTGTGAACCTGCCACAGTTTAAACCGGAGCTGGACCAATAGTGGGTGTCAGTGGTGGGTGTTGGCTGCATAATATAGCCAACAGCCACCATGTAAGAAGAGGGTTCTTCATACATCCTTTGACTCTATGATGTACATATATGTATAGGTAAAAACCTACCTGTGCTGAGCCGCCCATGTGCAACTGCCATTGTTTAACCCAGAGCTGGACTTGCATAAATACATTAAGAAGTCTTGGAGCTAGTACCTCTGATGAAGACGGTGTAACAGGCTTGGGGATTGTTCTCCAGTTTGTGGGCAAAAGCCTGATATCTTATATATATTAAAACAGCAGAAAATGCTAATTATTCATTCCAAAAGTTTAGTGATGAAGTGCAATTAATTACGCAGAAAACAAGCCATCCCAGAGCATTTTACGTGTAAAAATAAAAAAGTTATAGATTTTTGAAAGTGGGGAATGAAAAATGGAAATGCAAAAACAAAAAAGGGCAAGGTCATTAAGGGGTTAACATTTGATTAAAAACATGTGAAGGACATGGTGGTCTGTCCATGGAAAAACAGAGAAAGAGGAAATACAGGGGCATCTTGGTGAACTGTTACCAGTTCGATCAGATCAGTGGATCATGTCTGATATGATTGTTTTAATACAGAGATTCTGAAGTGCAGAAGGAGCAAAGCGGGTTCCCCTTTTCGCTGCCTTGCTGTAGTGTCATGTTGTTACTGTCCATTGCTAAAATGCTGTGAAAGCTTTACAATGATCTATCCCTTCACAGTTAATATCATGTAACAACAGCACTAAATGAAATAACTAAGATCAAAGATTAAGAGGTGCATTCCAATCCTTTTTTTTTCTGTATACATTGTACAGGTTAAGTATAAGGATCTCTGCAGCAGTGGTGACATTCTGCAGTTCAATTAATGCAGGAATTGAAGTTTCACCTCTACACATTGGCCTGAAATGAGCTAGTGGGCTGTAAAGAGATGAACAGTATAAAGATCCTAAAAGCTCCAAAATGCGCCTCCACCGACCTCATCTTAAAAAAATATGTTTTTAGTCATTAGGGATAAATGAACCGACATGTGACAAGCCACACAGACTCATGGCAAGCATCACAAGATCTTGAAATATGTCAATACAAATAAAACAATATTTGTATATGTACTCTAACATATTAACAAAAAATATTACAATATGCAGGATCTGGTCTCCATTTTAGGACTTAACCCCTTAAAGTGCACCTGTCACTCTGGTGACAAGTTCCAATAGCCTCTGCTATGCTGATTTTAAAAATACCTTTGTCATCATTTCAGTAGTTTATACTAATAAAGGAACCTGTCACCAGCTAAAAATGAAATAAAAAGTGGCACATGTACAGAGCAGCTATGAAGAAAACCCTGTAAGGAGAGGGCTTATAGGCTGAGCCCTTTCAATAAAGTATGGGTGTCTTCTCTATTATACAGCTATTACCAGCCGTAATAAGCTCCGCTACTGATTATGTCTGCAAAAATCATGGCTGAGTGGTGGTGGTTAATTGTCATGACAGCCGTAAGCCTATTTGAAGCTTATGGGGCTGTGCATTAGAAATCTCTTACATTCCCTACCAGAGGCAGTATAGTCACTGTTGTATTGCAGTATTTGTACACATTATAAGACCAAAACAAAGAGTTTAAACATTGAGAAAAAAGAAAAAAAAATTACAACAAAAAATGTAATTCAAATCATCCCCCTTTCGCTAGAATGTACATAAAAATAAATTAATTAATTAAAAAAAAACATTTAAGGTATTCCCTAAATACACAAATGCCTGATCCAATAAGGTGAAAAAAATACAGCTTTTTCATCATTAGGTGACTGAATATAAAGATCAGAAGAATTTTTTTTTACCCAAAAGGTTTTTATTTTCTAAAAGGTAGTATATTGTAAAAAAAAAAATATTACACATGTTTGCAGATGTTTTACTTGTAAGAACACATTGAAATAACACTATTCTTCACTTTCCAGGTGTTCGCGCGTGTCTCCCGCTAGGTTGTTCGGAACATCTGGAATGTGAAGAATAGTGTTCTTTCAATGTGTTCTGCACTTAAATGCTCCTGTGTTCACTGTTTTAATGTTTTAATTCTATTCTTCACTTTGCAGGTGTGCGCGCGTGTCTCCCGATAGGTTCGGAGATACGCGCGCACAGCTGCAAAGTGAAGAATAGAATTAAAACATTAAAAACTGTGAATACATTGTTCGTGCACATCTCCTAACTTAGCGGGAGACACGCGCGAACACTTGCAAAGTGAAGAATAGTGTTACTTCAATGTGTTCTTACAAGTAAAACATCTGTAAACATCTGGAATTTTTTTTTTTGCACTGTTCTTTTACTGTTCAGTTTTATTAAAAAAATGCTCGGGTCTCCCATTGACTTCAATGGGGCTCGTTATTCGAGACGAGCACTCGAGCATCTGGAAAAGTTTGTCTCGAATAACGAGCACCCGAGCATTTTAGTGCTCGCTCATCTCTAGTAGTAACCCGTTTGCTGCCTGGAGTGTGCAGAAATTTTGCATCTATATTTTTTACAATTTTGACTGCTGTTACAACATAAAGAAAATTACAACGTAAAGAATTATATTAACCCCATGCAACCATAGATTTTTCTTAATGCTCACAAAGCACAGATTAAACACATTGGGGGTCATTTACTAAGGGCCCAAATCGTTTTTTTTTCGTCGGGTTTGCTGAATTTTTCCGATTTGTGCCAAATTTCCCTGTTTTTTTTTTGGCGCACGTGATCGGGGGTGCATGGCCATCAGAAAACCACGGATTCGGAAAAATGGCGGTATATTAAAAAAAAAGTGTTGCTTGACACGCACTTACCTGCACCAAGAAATAGAAGGTGAACTCCAGCGGACCTCGGCGCAGCAGCGACACCTAGTGGATATCGGCGCGTGGACCTTAGTGAATCCCGGCCGCTGGATCGCAACTGGACCGGGTAAGTAAATCTGGCCCATTGAGCAAACTGCTAACACAGTGGATTTAATTTTAGGAATCTCAATGGATTTACTGCTATATTGCTAAATAGGATAACACAATTCATCATCGGATCTGTGGGCATCCTAAAATTGACTAAGCCTCAGGGCAAAAAAAGGAAAATGTTACTCTGTACCCACTTCACTGCTGCTGAGGAAGATCTTGACAAGCAGCTTCAGAACAGAAAATGCCACAACTCTGGGGAAAAAAAAGGGCAAGCAGCACAATATGGACATCATTCTGTTTTTTTTTAAAAGGGTTTGTAGTTGCACTTATCTATATTTGTCCATTTATCTAGGAAAAAAAAAAAGAAACAGCAGCACAGCCAAAAGAAATGTTGATAAGGTGCTGTCCCAAATACTCTAATCAATATGTGAATATTTTGTTTCCATTTTTCATCATTTGCATAACATTAAACTTGGAACCCAAAGAAGGAAAGTCATGGAACTATGGAAATGAAGGGACTGATTGTCATGTTAATGCTGAGTAGTGTAATATTAAATCTGCTTCTTTATGTGAACTAACAAAATGGTGCATTTCAGTAAGAGTAAAGCTCTTTAGAATATTGTGGCACAATATAAATAGAGAAACATTTTTTGTAAGCAGCTCATAATGTTTGTCTACATGGCAATAAGTTTGAGTGTGGCATCATCTAGTGGTAAAAAATAAGTAAGCATTTTAGTGATCCTAGATATTAGTAGGAATCTTATAAGCCTAGTTATACAGTTATTTATGCCTAATTCAGACACAGCTAAAGGCACATTTTGGAACTTTGTGCTTTACTTCACTGTCTATCAACTGAGAGAGATGTCACAATTGTTCCTATGAGAACATATACTGTATGACCATACTTGTAATCAGGTTCCATGAATAGAGGGCTATACATCTCTAATACAATTACACAACCTGCTTTGATATCATGTTAACATTGCATTTACACTTTGTTTATGTTTGCTATGCTTATGTTTAATCGTTTACTAACCCATTGTCACATCTGCGCCTGCCTCCTCCTCTGTCCGTGCTTGTAGGTTTAGGAGACGTTAACGGGGGAGATTTATCATCACTTATCTCAGGTAAAACTGTTCTAGTTGCCCATAGAAACCCAAAAAGTTAACGGTGTGGACCTGTGATTGCTTGCTCCTAGTTTTCCTATAAGTTTCCAGCTAAACCTTCACTCCTTGCTGGTCAAACTGTTGTCAAGCAGTGTTCCCTAGCTCTTTTCTTGCTTTTTCTATCTCTTATTGACTCTGTGTCACGGCCGTACTCGCAATCTGTACCAAGGATACACCCGTGTCCTTCCATGTGGGGCGGTGTCCCCCTGGCCCGTACTCACCTCTCCTGGATCTGCTCCGGTCCCGTCTAGGCAGCGCTCCTGCTGCCAGACTAGGCCATGCGCGTCCCCGCTCACTAGGGCGTTCGCAAGCCGGCTCTTCAAGATTTAAAGGGCCAGCGTTCTCCTGATTGGTGCTGTTTAATCCGGCCTTGCCCTTATAATCCGGCAACACCCTTCCCTGTATATCGCTTTTGTATTTGGCGTGGAGAATGTTTTCGGCCAAATATCCGCAGAACCAACTAGGATAAGCGACGTAGGATTTTGGTTTTTGAGCGGTTAATGTTGACTCGACATGCCTCTGCATAGGGCAGCATGGTTGCTAAGTGGATAGCACTACAGCCTTGCAGTGCTGGGGACCTGGGTTCAAGTCCCAGGGTCAACATCTGCAAAGAGTTTTTATGTTCTCTCCCTGTTTGCATGGGTTTCCTCCCACACTACAAAACTTACAGGTAGGCTGATTAGATTGTGAGCCCCATTGGAGTCAGAGACAGATTTGGCAAGCTCTGTGCAGCGCTGCATAATCTGTGTGCGGTATATAAAGGAATTATTATTGTAGCCACCTCTGCCCCTGTACTGGATCATTAGACAAATTTAATTGCTATGAAATGCAGGAGCACGTTTTGCTTTTCTTTTTGGAGTGTCATCTGAATAAAAAATAGTTTAATGAGAAGTGACATACCAGGAGGAAAATACATGTTTCATACTAACAATGTGGATTTTGGAATAAAAAATAGGCATTTTTTTTAATCACATTTTGGATTATATTTCAAAGGCTCATTTCAATCTTCCATCATTATTTTGTTTTTTTCTAACAACATTTGGCTTACTTCACACTACTGTTCCTTACCTACTTTCAGTATAATTTATAAAATGTGGCATAAACATATAGGGGAATATTTATCATACGCTGGCGCTCGTGCGCTAGCGTATGATATCCCCGCCGCTGCAAATTCGCAGCGTTTATCCTACGCCAGGCAGGGAAGGCGTAGGGCAGGGCAGGGTCTGGCGTAGAAAAAAACGCCATACGTTACATACGTGAAAAGTCGCCGGCAGCAGCAAGTGCGCAGGCGCGGGGACAGTAACGCCCCGTGTCGGCCGACTCCCGCCCGGCTGCGCCCTCCGCTCGGCCGGCCGCGCCCCCCCTTCGTGCTCCACTGGCGTGAAGTTGGCGGACTGGGGAAAATAATCGCAAAAGCTAGCAATAAGCTAGCATTTGCGATTATTTCAGGGCCTCTGCACCACTGGCGGTGCGCAGAGGTCCTGATAAATATCCCCCATAACTTTGACCACTGACCGCACTATAAATCTGATGTCATCCCTTATGTTCATTTAGGCAGTTATCTTTTATGCATGCAATTTTTGTAATTAAAAAATGACTAGAGTTGCAGAATTGATGTCGGCCTAACTGAACCTAATGGATGACATTAAATTTACAGAGATCAATGAGATTTGGAATTGATGAATTAAAGAGACTGTTAATACTTTGTTGAACAGAGGTTTGAACAGTAGTGTGAACTGAGACTTACAAATTTAGAAAATAATGTTAGGAAAATGTTAGGAAACAAACCGAAGTTAAATGAGCTTAAGTCAATCCAGTGCAAGCTGATTGGTGATTTTTTGGGCATTTATATCTGTATCTCTCTTTTTCTGTATGGATAGCAATTTCACTCTGTTACCATTTTTATATTGGGTGACCGGAATGCACTGTGCCGCGATTCACTAAGATCGTGCGCCCGATATCCTGCATGTGTCGCTTCCCCACTAAAGTCCACTGGAGTTCACCTTCTTCTTCCTGGTGCTTGTAAGTGCTTGTTCTTGCAACACGATCCTTCTTAAATCCCACGCTCAGTCTGAATCAGTCGGATCGCCTGGCCCGCCCCTGATTTCTGCCGCATGAAAGCAGCGCATCTGTGCCACAAACTGATCGCGTGCGACACCATCCCCAGTTAAATACCTGTCACAGTGGCACAAATCCTGAAAATGATGGAAAACTCGACGAAATTGCGGCCGAGGACCCTTACTAATTAAGCCCATTGTATTTTTGCCAAAAATTACATTCCATGTAATTCTGAAATACATTTATTGCATTTTCAGTTAGCCAGTCATCCATAATGTTTGCCTTTGTTTAAATGTTTCTAGATTCTGCAGGACATATCATTGTTTATGTGCATAATTAAGCAAGCATAAGTGACGTTAAGTTAACGGAACATCCCGGATTTTGTCCTTAGAATTGATTTGATTTTGCGGATCAAGCAGTATTCTGAAAAAATGTTCAGGTTTTTAAAGTTTGGAGTATTATACAAATACTAAGGGCCGCACACGACCCTTTTGTGGCGCAGCTGCTCTATTCTTCATGTGACACAAATTAGGGTACGTTCTGGTGATCAGTTGGACCGTGCGCCAGATTTAACATGTAAAGTCTGACAGATTTGTGTTGCACACTACTTCTACTGTTTGCTTTCTCATTTCCACTTACCTGAACTTCAGGTTCCTTCTTTAATTCTGGGGATGGAGCCTGTTGCTTTCTGATTAGTTTCTTGTTTTTTGGCCTTTTATTGGTCATGTGGTATACTATTGCAAAAATGTTGTAGGGAACATTGTCTGAAAGGGAGGAATTACCAGAAAAGTGCAAAGGAAAACTCACATTGTTCAATGGGAAAAAAATTAACCTCTTCGACATCATAGGATGCAGGTCGTTCCCGTACCTTGACGTAGAATCATGACGATCGCCCGGGCTCAGATCATCACGGGATCCTGGCGGTACACAGTAGCTTGGATCCACCAGTAACAGCCGGGATGGAGTATATTACAATGAACAAATAAAAAAACAAAACACAGCTGTGTACATGGAAAAATAAAAAAGTTGTAGATTTTTTAAGGTGGGGAATGAAAAATGAAAATGCTAAATCGAAAAAAAGGGCTGCTGAGGGAAGGGGTTGACGACACATCTATTAATAAATTCACACCCATAATTAACAGTTATCGAGATATCAGTTAACACATTTTGCTAATTATTTTATTTGCAACTTAAATTCAGCTAAATTCACAAAAAATGACACCGAATGCAGCTCCGTACACCAAACTATGAAAAAATTAATAGCGTCAGAAGATGGCAAAAAAAAATTTCTATTTCGTACACATTCGTTTAATTTTTGAAAATGTATCAAAACACAATAAAACCTGTATACATTTGGTATCACCGTAATCGTGCCGAACCAAAGAATAAAGCAGAGGTGTTATTTGGAGTGCAGAGTGAAAGTCGTAAAAACTGAGCCCACAAGAAAGAGACGCAAATGCGTTTTTTCGCTACTTTTTTCCACATTTGGAATTTTTTGGAAACTTCCTGGTACACGGCATGGAATAACAAATAACTTCACTGAGAACACAAAATAAGCCATCACACAGCTATGTACATGGAAAAATGAAAAAGTTATGGATTTTTGAAGGAGAGTGAGAAATGAGCGAAAAAATGGTTAAAGCCATCACTTACAATTTTTACAATTACAGTTGTATTTCTGTTTTAGCTCCATTGCAAAATTCCAGAGTACAGACACATTATGATGCCTCTAGAACTGTGAAATGTTGTGTGTTGACAATGTGGTTAGATTATCAGGGTACAGAATTATATACACTTTCATTTAGTTTCTGAACATTGTGCTAGTATCTGACACACAGAAAGAGAGATGAGACAGAGTAGAGAGGAGATAGTGAGATCCATGAGATGCATATTATACACAATTACATTCTCAGCTCTGCTACATCTTATTGACAACATACTGTCAGATCTGCTGTGCCTCCCTCGCCATCCCCTGGATAAAGACCTTATCTACCTTTAGTTTGTAGCTTTACTCTCCTCACAAGTGCTGACAGGAAGTCTCTGCACGACTTGATGTGCAAGGGTGGGGGCTGGAGGCAGAGAGGAGCTTACTGCAGCGTCAGACAGGAGAACAATATGTCTTCCCGACATAGAAAATTAGTGGTCGGGTCCTAGGGCAACTGAAATTGTGTACACCAGGGCTGACAGATCCAGGTTGGACTTATTTCTGTGATATGCTGTCTTGCTGTTAATAACAGTGAATGAGAAAATGTGTTATTTTGTTATCCTGAGTATATTGAAGAATCTTGTTTTTATGGGAATACCCATGCCCATACTATAAGTTAAATTAATCTTTGTTTTCAACACAACAAAAATGTATTTAGTTTAATATCCACAAAAAATGGCAACGGTCACACGTGTGATGGCAATATTGTGTATATGATAAAAATTTATAACACAAACCAAAAAACATGGAGGTAAGCATAACTAAACTTTAGACACAGCATCCCACCTTTGGTGACAGTACGAAGAAAAAAATAATGTATACATATATATATATATATATATATAATATATAATCCTTCATCTAAAATGACCTTGAGTGACCAAAAGATGTTTTTCATCACGCAAAAAGGTCTTTATCCGGCGTTTGGCTGGAGCAGCATCACTTTTTCGAAACGTTTAAGCTGAAATTGTCAAAAGCTGCAACACTTGCTGGAGCCATTGATGGAGAAATATTCATATTCATTCTCCCAGTGTGAAGCACAAAAAACAGGAATCCGCAGAATATTCAGGCTTCAGAATGTGTATCGACTGAATGTTGCTCACATGCTAATCCTTCATATATTATTTCCTCTACTTTAATTGTGTTAAATGGCAATAAAATTATCACGACTAACTCTTCTAGTCGAGTGGAAAAGCACATTTAGGCACGAATTTACAAATGTGCTAAAAAAGTGGCAAATATAAGAGGGAAAAAAGGGAAAATTTTAAGATAAATGACCCTCAATGAGCCCTTGGGTTTTACTTCCTTTTTGTAAAGGTTTTTCCTCTTTTCTGTGAATGTCCTCTTTTAATCAGGTGTATTTAACCCCTTAACGACTTGGCCACGTTACACCTTCCTGACACGGCCCATTTATTCAAACTAACATGCTTTAACATATCCAGGTGATTTTGAGAATGATTTCTCATGACACATTGTACTTCATGCAGGTTGAAAATTTGTATGATATGAAAAATTGATATTTGGCGAAAATTTGGAAAAATTCTCAATTTCCGAAATTGAACACATAGGGGCTTATTTACTAAGGGTCCGTGGCACTTTCGACGGATTTGCCAATGTTTTTTGGATTTGCGCCACTGGGACAGGCTTTTAACTGGGGGTTGTGTCACACGCGATCGGTTTATGGCGCAGCTGCGCTGGCATTCATGCAACACAAATTGGGGGCGGGCCATGAGACGATCCGACTGATTTGGACTCAGCACGCGATTTAACTTTCAAATTGTGTCGCAAGATCAAGCACTTACATGCACCAGGAAGAAGAAGTAGAACTCCGGCGGACCTGAGCGGGGAAACGACACATGCAGGATATCGGGCGCACAATTGTAGTGAATCGAGACAGATGTGCATTCCGGTCGGACAATGCATTTTCGAGGAATGCGTCAGGACGGGTAAGTAAATGTGGTCCATAATCAAAACACCAAAATAACTTGATAACTAACATTTACCAAATGTCTGCTTTTTGTTCATATGGTTTTTATGTGTCCTCTCATTTTTGTAGGAAGTTATGATTTTAGGTGCGAGTTTTCAGATTTTCATCAAAAACGCATAATCATACTTTTGAGGGACCTGCTCAGCATTCAAGTTACTTTGAGAGGACTACATAATAGTAAAACCCCATACATTAACCCATTTGGTAAACTACACCCCTCAATGTACGCAAAACAACTTTTATAAAGTTTATCCTCCAATTTCTTGTTCAAGCTCTTATTGAGCTAACACACTGCAACACAAATGTAACCTACAAGCTGGAGGCAGGGCCCAGCATCTCAAAGCCAGCCATAAGAGGATCAGAGGACCCCTAGGTAAGCAGAACGGGGGGCGAAACAATCCACTTATACGCCACGGCCATGCTTGTAATATACAGCTACTTGGGAGCCGATGCCATAAGCAAGACGTAACAGTATGACACGAGTCAGGAAGCTACCTTGTGCCGTACATTTACGTCATGCGGCGGGAAAGGATTAATGTTTATTAAGTGTAATATTCCTGTTTTTAATTATGTTTGTTTATTCGTAGGTAAAATTTCAAATGCTCCTTTTTGGTTGAGCAGGACTGTTTGAATCATACCTCCCAACTTTTGGGCGAGAGAAAGAGGGACAAAAAGCTCCTCCCCCTTTTTTCTAAACCCTGCCCATTGTCCAACCCATAAGCATAGTATAATATCGACATAGCATAATGCCCCTTACTTTGGCCAGCCCCCCCATGGACCCGTATAATATGCCCTAATGCAAATTTTCAACATATAAAACCCCTCTTTGATTTTAGCCTACCTTTACATTTGGTTTTCCACTTTTACTTATCTCTCCAAACTTACACCTAATACTATTTGTACTCTTACCCCCACCCCTCCTCACATTGTGTGGTCCCTGTTCTCTATCCTCCTCATACTGTGGCCTCCTGTCCTCCATCCTCCTCCTGTAGCCCCCTGTCCTCCATCCTTCTCCTGTAGATCCTGTCCTCCAGCCTCCTCTTGTGGCCACCTGTCCTCCTCCTGTGCTCTTCCTCCTGTCCTCCAGCCTCCTCCTCCTGTCCTCCAGCCTCCTCCTGTTCCCAGCCTCATCCTCCTGTCCTCCAGACTCCTCCAGCATCCTCCTGTCCCCCAGTCTCCTCCTGTCCTCCAGCTCCCGCTGTCCTCTATCCTCCTCCTGTCCTCCAGCCTCCTCCTACTGTCCCCCAGCTTGCTCCAAGCATCCTCCTCTCTCCCAGCCTCCTCCTGTACCCCAGCATCCTCCAGCTTCCTCCTATCCCCCAGCCTTCTCCAGCATCCTCTTATCCTTCAGCCTCCTCTTCCTGTCCCCCAGCCTCCTCTGTTAACCAGCCTCACA